>VDFB02199084.1:0-22409 GCA_007258455.2 Sequoia sempervirens | reverse complement strand
CTCTATTTCTCTATAATATTTAGTGTGAGGTGATGCAGCTAAGATTTTTAATCATGTTTGTGGGGTTATACTCTTTTCTACATGGGTGTTTTGCATAGATGATTAATTTATTGTTAATATCTTCTTGCTATATGTTTTTGTCTTTGAGGTTAAACATAAACAAATCATGTTGACAGCTTGGCTCATGGAAATCTTGTCGAAAACATCAAACAAATAACAAACACTCTGCATATCTATATATTTGCAATTTTTGCATCCATACAAGACCATAATGACAGACATCCATGGAAAATGACTTATAGATTCTAGAAAAAGATTTTAACATAAACAATAAATATACTATTTATGTAAAACACCCAAATAAAATGACCTATAGATTGTGTAGTGCCACAGTTTTAAAACCCTCCAATCTGCCATAAAACAAAGCAGAGGCCAACGATTTTTACAATACTCTGCTATCAAACAATAGTATTATTTTTACAATAGTCCACTATGAAACCATCAATACAATGGCTCTTTCCACAATGAAACTTAATCAATATACTTCCTCACACATTACTCAAAAAATATGAGCTACATTCGCTAGAATTAAATATTATAGAGAAACAGAAAAAATTGTAAAACACCTATTACACAACAAATCCTATTCAAGGCTCAGATGATGAAAATCTTGTCGAAAACCTCAAGCAAATAAAAAACCCTCTATATATCCATATATATACAATCACTCCTATCTTAATATGTAATTGGGCAATAAAATTACCAACCATAACCATTTTGAGGGAAGAACCTAGATTTAACTACTATTGCTCCTATGGTAATGGGTATAAAGCCAAAAATGCATAGAGATAACTACAAACAATAAACCAGGAATGAAAAAATTACAAACCCTAACCATATTTCTTGACAAAACAAAAAAAGATTCAACTGCAATTTCTCCATCCATAGAAAAGGATAATGCCAGACATCCATGTAGAACGGCTTACAAAATCTGGACAACTAAAACAATCTATACAAAACATCCATTTAAAACTACGGTGCGAGGAGAGCGACAATTTTAAAACCCTCTAATCTGGCACAAAAAGTAGTAGAAACCCAGCAATATTCTGGTTATCTCCTATGGCTCATGAGGGAACCCATGAGTAGCCAGTTACCACAACGATTCGTTATCAACCCAGCGCCTGATAAGCTCTTTCGACAATAAAACCCAATGATATCACGTTATGCACATTCACGTAGCACATCCGATTATTTCAAACCCTAAAACACAGTATAAAATGAACAATAAGCAAAAAGCAAAAGGCATGGCAATAAATTAATCATTTATGCAAAATAACCATGTAAAACAACTTACTGATTCTGTAGCTCAACAATTTTAAGACCCTCCAACCTGCTAAAAAATAGAGTTGAACGCGATGAATTTAACAATAGCCTACTATCAAACCAACACCACAATGGCTCTTCCAACAATACAACTTCATCAAAGTATACTCTCCTACACACCATCATTCAATATTGCATTTACTTCATCCGCCACTGTCGTGCAATGACAGGATACATTGGCCCTCACACCAACAAATGCTTACCATTCATATTCCCCGTATCCAGGACACCATTCTCCACCACCACCAATCCACATAATTACCAACGCCCACGTCACCACAAAAAAAAAATGGTGGCCTCCCCACTGGCCAATAGACCCCCGGTGCTGGAAAATCCAATTCACGATTGGGCTGACAAAAATCTCGGTGGAAACTTCAAATAAAATAGCCTATAGACTAATAAATAATTTTCACCATTACAATTACATTAATTATAACCATCTTAAACAAAATAAATTAGAAACAACATTACAATATAAAAACTTTTCACTACAAGAAGAAACACCACTCTTACTATCTTTAAAAATTAAATACATAAGATTATACCATTAAGTTAGGATATCACACTCTTCATCAGTTTATCACTTAATAATAAATTTACACGTTTATCCATACACAAGAAAATATAAATAACCAGGAGCAAGTATATTTCAAATTTCAAATTATAGTAAGCATAGAGGTATATAGAACGTCAAAGACCTAATTATAATAACAGAAGATAGACTAGACAAACAGATGCAGAGAGCAAGAAAGTTCAAACAACTGGTATGTTGGTTTGTTATTTAAGAATATACGTAGAGTTCATTATATGGACGAGGTATGATTCAGAGCTTCAATGGATACTTCATTGACATGAGCACAGCTGGAATATCCCGAAATGAGATCGGGAGAAGACTACCTTCCTTGGCATCCCACTCGAATGATTTAAGCAAATTGGCAAGAGTGATGGGAACATAAACGTTAGCCCGCATCCCATTCCCGCGCACACCCGCCTTCCTGCTCAAACTGGAAGATAGCCGCCATTCTCATATTTTCCAGCTCATTCTCCGGCCGAAATCTACCAGGCCTGAACTCGTGGGCTCTTTTCACAGCTCAGGATCGTTACGGACGCGCTGTGTAGATTAAAAAGCTTCTGACTTCGCAGGAATGGTGATGTCCATCTGCCTTACACTCGTTCGCCGTCTCGTGAATTATCCCAAAATTGGCGCAATCGATTCTTTTCTCAGTGTTTCCTTCACCACACTTTGCAAGTATGGTAGCTTCCTCAAATCCTCTAAACATAACAACCCACCTTTTCCTTTTTGCGCTACTTGGCTTATTTCTTGATAAGCCTTCTCTTGGATGTGAGGGTTAATTATCAGGTAAGCCAGAGCCCATTCTATGGCCGTAGATGTGCTGTCTACTGCAAGAAGGAACAGTTCATACAAGTTGAAAGCTATTTCTTCATCAGATAACTTTGACTTGTCTTCGGCTTCCTCCCCTTCGGCAATGGACAGTAAACGATTCAAGAAACTATTGGGAGCACTTCGCTTCAAGTATCCTCTATAACCGCGGGCAAATCGGATAAAAGGCAACAGGAGATGCAGAATATCAGCTTGCAGAGACTTCCATTTCCTTTCTGTTCTGATTGATGAGGGAACAAAGAAGCGAGCAAGAGGAAATGAATCCAGAAACATATCTCCTCTTTTACTCAGACTAATATCTTCAGCAACGAATTCTTCCAGCTTGGACAAGAAATTCTAGTCTTCGAAGTCCAAGCCAAAGCATAAGCCGCCAGTAAAACTCATTGCCATCATTTTCAAGGCATGAAAGGGCCTCACCACGCCATTCTTCTCTGTCATCTCCTTCTCTAATTTGTTGATGAGCTTATTCACACTTGCCCGGCGAGAAGAGCTCTGAAGTGCAACGTTAGCGGGGCTGAGAACATTGTTGTGTAGAAGTCTTCTGAGTTTAATCCAGTGCTCGTTGAAGGGAGAAGTAATCATAGTCCTATGAGAGGCAGTAGTAAATTGCCTAGAGTAGTCTTGAGGCCGACCAGCAAAATTTGCGGCTTGGTTAACCAGGGCCTCCCAGATTGGAGCTTGGCCGGTGAGGACTATAAGTGGCGATGAGCCTCTCCAAACTGTCATGACAGGACCATATGTTTTGGCCATTTCTGTCAAGGTGGAAAGAAGATTTCCACGCTTGTGCAGCTGATACAAGTTACCTAATAATGGCAGCCTTCGTGGAGATGTAGGCCATTTCTTCTCCTTAGTTGATGACAAGGAAAAAGCTATAGCAATAAATGTTGAAACGAGTGAGGCTGCGACAAGGAAAATAGCAGTCCCTTGTAGAGTGGGAGTATGAACGAAATGGAATGCTGGAAGATAATTAACAACAGCCAGCATTTTCTCCATCGTAAATGAATGGCCTCCTTAGAGAGCTGTGATTGCCG
The DNA here is from genome assembly GCA_007258455.2 of Sequoia sempervirens. Classification (NCBI taxonomy): domain Eukaryota; kingdom Viridiplantae; phylum Streptophyta; class Pinopsida; order Cupressales; family Cupressaceae; genus Sequoia; species Sequoia sempervirens. The sequence continues at coordinate 18,593 of VDFB02199084.1, read as the reverse complement.
TTGTAATTCTTACAAAGATTGCACATACAAATGCACTGACATGGTCGAGTTCTGCGGCTAGTTACGTGTTGAATACTCTTTGTTATTAACACAGTAGTGGGTTCTTGTTCTAGAGGTGCGCATTATAAATGCCTAAGGACCAATATCCTATTTTCGTCACATTGTTTGTGGCTCGTTAAACCCTTCATTAGTCTTTTCTAGTATCTCTTTATTATCATAAAATTCTTCTTTGTCAAATATCCACTTATTATCATAAAATTCTTCTTTGTCAAATATCCATCGTCAAACTTCTCATGTAAATACAAAAAGTCCAATTAAAGACAGGATTACGACGTGAAGATAGATTCACACAATTTGTGAAGATAGATTCACACAATTTGGATTAAATTGTAGTATTATGATTGTTTTAGAGAATCTAATATGATTGGATTAAATTATAGTATTATGATTGTTTTGGAGAATCTAATATGATTAGATTTATTTTGTGACTTGCCTCAAACATCATATCACATTCTAGATTTTAAATAGTAGTTCTCTATCACAACTAATCCACATTATTCTTTTCTAGTATCATTTTATTATCATAAAAATCTTCTTTGTCAAATATCCATCAATTAAACTTCTCATGTAGATTAAAAAGTCCATTTCTATTAAAGATAAGATTATGACATGAAGATAGATTCACACAACTTGAATTAAATTGTAGTATTATGATTGTTTCAGAGTATCTTATATGATTAGATTTATTTTGTGACTTGCCTCAAAGATTATACCACATTCTAGATTTTAAATAGTAGTTCTCTATCATAGCATCAAAAACAATCTAAGTCCACCTCATATCATATTTGACATAAGCTGTAATTTCATCTCATTTAATATCGGCCAAGTTTATATATTTATGCATTATATTTCTTCATACTTGCTCAATAATTTATCTAGGGTTTTGACATATAATTAATATCTTATTCTATATATGTGTGTGTGCATGTCTACATAAATATGTAATGTATTTTGACTATAGAGGTTTTACTAGATAAGCAATATCATAGAACATTACTTAATAATCGATTATTTAATATTATAAAAAATGTTAATATAATATTAGACCTAAGTATTAGATAGGGTAGTTATATTAATTATTTTCTAGATTTTGTGGATAAGTTGTTAGAACAAGTTGGGGGTTGGGTCTAAGAGATAACACCTTGGCAAACAAATTATTAATTTAAATACACCTCTTTTCATTTATAAGGTCACAGACAAGAATTGGCTATGGCATTGATGTAGATATTACATACATATTTATTTAGTCCAAAGTGGATAAAATTGTGAAAGTTTTTGTATACAAAAGAAGAAATAAAATTTTGACTCAAAAAAGATAGATTTGATTCATGTATCCCTTCAAGGATAATATATAAGGTAAATGAAAAAAATACTGTACTTGTATGCATCCATCAAGATGGTCTCATACATCGAATTAGTGTCAAACTTGCCTATTATAAGAAAAAAATATTTTCCTTTAAATATCAATTTAATAAATATTAATAAATGATTTTATTTAAAGGATTGTGACATGATAAAACTAAACAACATTTTTTTTAAGTTTGATAGCTGGATATGGGATAATAGAATGTAATTATATTTAAATATTTTCTTGTAGTTCACCCTATTAACAAGCATATTTTTTCTTCGATCAAAACTTGTAATAGAAATTGAGAATGGCTACATATTCAAATGAATAGTTACCCTTTATTTTTTTCAATTTTATGTTTTCCACTAAGGATCAATATAAAATTATTGGTATATGTATCTTAAATATATATATGTTGTTTCCCTTAAAATGTGAGATAGAAAAAAGAAGAAGATAAAAACACCATAGATAAACAAAAGCATAAAGGTACATGAAAAAATGTTAAAAGGTAAAAGGAGAGCAAAATAGATGTGATCTTAATATGACTAACATTTGTCATAGTGAAGAGGGTTAGACCTACAGGTTTGAGTCACACACCAAGAACACTAAAGCGTGGAGTAAAATAAGAAGGGGTGGCTTACTTCCATTCATCAAGAAACTCCACTGCCCTCAGGAGGAGATTACTGATTTCTTTGAAAAATTGGAACAATGGGGAGGTTCTCCTCTTTGGGAGGAAAGTTTCAGATTGATGAAGCTTTGATAGCGGAGGTGACAGGTATCTCAGATTGAAGAGCATAAATTTTTTAGAGACGGGGGAAATTCTCTGACGAAGCTGTGATGAGGTTCCCTAAGACCGAAACGGAGAAGCAAAAACTTGTCAAGATGACGAACAGTTACTATGAAGTGGACACCATAAAAGCTTTATGGAGAAAAGTGCTAAAGGTTATCATGGAGTACATCACTCTTGGAACCGCTTCACTAGGGTTTATGGATATCACTTCGTGTTGCTCAATCACTTCCAACATAAGGTGCATGTTTCCATCCCTTTCTTCTTGCTTTGTTCCCTGAGAAATAGCTTTTCTAACCATAGTAGGAGCCCTAAAAGATACCGATTCTTCACATGGGTCTTTTAAGGCTCATCTATGAGCACTTTTCAGAATATGCCTACCCTATCTAACCCTATAGCCCCTTTGGAGCATGATGAGGATGATACTGAGCCTAGTATATCTAAGACTAAAGTTTCTTCAGGCTGTGTCAAGCTCTCCTCGCTTCCCCTGCCCCCCGTCTGCCTCTGGCCGAACCCCCCAACCTTCTGGTGCCTGCTCTATTCCTGCCCCCGGCCGCACAAACCCTAATGCTAATTTGGTGGGCTCTAGTTCTCTGGCTAACAAGTTAGTTTCCTACCCTAATGACTCTCCTGTTGTTTCTGCTAAAGCAGCCGAGGTCAGTCTTGAGGATCCCCACTTCCCTCAGAATATTCAACAGGAGAACTATAGCCCTCCCAGAGGTGCAGAGTCAGTTAATTTTAGGGTCAATTCTGATTGTGACCCCTCTTTTGACTTCGTTGGAACTGCCAAGAGATGTTCTGAGGACCAATTTAATTTTGCTAAATGGTTATTTTATGAAATTAGTGAGTTGAAGACCAAAAATCAGTCTCTTCATAGTAAGTTGGGGGAAATTGAAGCCAAAGTTGCGGGGCTAATACAACTTGAAGTGGAGAGAATACCTTTGCAAAGGATAACATACAAAAGGACAACACTATTGAAAATGATCTTGATAAAATTAAAGGAACCATGAAAAAAATTGCTGATCAGAATTGCAGAATTGCCAAACATAACTCTTTAATCATCAAAGCCATGACCAAAAGATTGGAGAAAACTCAAAAAAGAGCGCTGGTTGTCGACCTTGATAAGGAGAAAGACTAGGATGAGGAAGCGGGGATCTTCGGGTGCACTAGATCTAGTATGAAAAGAAAAACTTTGACTACCCCTAATATGACTCAGATTTTCATGGAGGGGGTCCAGGATATAGTGGACCTGGAAGAGGTTGCTGATGAGCTTCTGAAGTCTATGGATTAGCTGTGGCTGGGTCTAGTTTTGTCTGTTTGCTGGCCGTCTGTTGGATTTTTTGAGGCTTTTTGTGGCTGTTTGTTTTAGCTGGTTTTTATCTCTCTAGCAGCCTTTTTATCTTTTGGACCTTTGTTTTGGTCTTTGCTTGTAATGTTACTTTGGTTTGGTCCCTATAAAACCCGTTTATCCCTTTTATCAAAACATTGGTCATAGTGAAAGAGATTTTTTTTTCTAAACCTCACAAGAAATAATCTTAGATGGATGAAGTGTGATATCCATTATATTAGAATAAATGTAGTTTATTGGAGTACATACTTTAGGTGACTTAGAAAAAGACAAAACATGAATCTATTGTAAATATAATTGAATTGTGTCATGATAAGAAGGTGAAGATTGTATCATCTCCAAAAGAAAGATCTTATCCTAAGTAGCAAAAGCTACTCAATAAGATATTACTATTTGATGTTAATCTTTTTCTTATTTTGGAGGAAACATCCTAAAGATCTATTAATTTGTTCTTCCTCTACACACTAAACTAAAAAAAATTTAAAGCATACATGTAAAGGGAACATATTCTAATCACATATGCATATATATATATATATATATATATATATATATATTCACAAGTTTAAATACACATTGTTAATGTGATTTTGAAATAAAACTAAGGGCATGATGATTGGTCAATAAGGAGTGTTTGAATTGCTACTATATATCAATTTCTTGAGATTTCTTTTTGTATTGGACTACAACATGTTGCACTATCATCTAGATAAAGTACTAGCATTTGGCACAAGTAGTTCCAACATTTTAGTCTATTTTTCTCTTTTTCATCCATTTACATATTTACCTTTGATTTTTTAATGAAATATTTGTCATTTTTTGTAATTAGCATCAATTTCCTTCTTTAAGTGTTTTGGATCTTCCTTTAATAAGAAAAAAATTCTTTATGGCTAAATCACTAAAGGGTTAATTGACATAATACTAGAAGTAGATTAATTGTTAAAAGAAAATCTTGGCTATTTAAGCCTAATGTAGAGTAATTAAGATTTGTTGAAAAGAGAAGTAATTGTTATTTATTGAGTGAAATTTTGATCTCATACCATATTATATTTGATCATCAAGCAAGAAAGAATTCTAGTCCAAGTGCTCCTACATTTTAAAAAACATCTAAATCACCTAGCAACAAAGACAAAAAGCATTAGTGATTCATTGATTCTTATGATTCCTAGAGATAAACTATACTAGACCTTAAATCATGCATTCTCTTCTCATGATTCCTAGTGGAAAAACAAGCTAGATTTTGAATCATGCATTACTTCTCTTCATATGTAGTAGTTTATTCTATCTAAGTCAAATGCTCTATTTCTCACATTCTTCTTATTGTATAAGATTTCTCTATTTTATTTTATATATATGTTTATGATTTTCTAACATTTTTATTTTATAAGTTTTATGTTTTCCTAAGATAGTTTATTTCGTTGTATAAGATATTATTTTTAGAATTTCTTTTTCTATATAAATTATAAAATCTTATCACTTAGTGACATCAACCAAATAAAGTGGAGATAAATTTTAATTTTCCTGACTAATAAAATAGGGAAAGGGTCCTTATCCCATGAGTTTAATACATCATATAAAAAAATGAAAAAATAGCAAGAAGGCGCGTAGGCCTAAAAAACAACTAAAGGGCGTGTAGGCCAAGTAAAATAGAAAAATTAAGGAAATGAAATGAAGAGAGAAAAAAACCACAAACAAAGTTTAATGTTAAAAATTGTATACCTTATAAATATTGCATTATATTTTGGGATTTTTTTGTATTGACCTCTTGTAGCATGTTTAAGGATCATGTTATTCTAGCCTTAGCCTTTTTCCTACTCATAGTGCTAGCTTTTTTTTCTATGTGTTGAACCCCATATGTTGGAATGTGTTTCCCTATGTTATTTTGATGCTTTGTTCCCACCTTTTGAAGTCTTCAAGAACATTGTGCATGGTTAGTTGTATAGTGTGTGGATGTTTGTGCAGTGCACTTTCATCCTTTGACCATATAGTCGTATGACCTATAAATCTCCTTTTAACTTCTAAAAATTCTTTTGTAATTATCCTTTATTGATTTTTTAAAACTTTAATCATCATCTTTACATTTTGAATGTAGTATATAATGTGATTGATATTGAGTAAGCATAATAAAGGATACAATCCCTAGTTTTGAATCCATATTAACATAAAAATAAAAAGTAAGTAAATAATCTTTCTTAACAATGAACTTGGGGATGTAATACTTCAAAATTGCTTTCCCAAACTTGCAAATATTTTACTAAAAGCACCTAAATTAACAAGTCAACCAATCCTAAATTAGGCTAAAAAAGAAATTAAAGATCTCAACCAAAATCTACTTTATCATTTGAAACTTACAAGAAACGAAATGACAACCAGGTTCAATTTCCCTCTCATTCCATGAAACAAGCCTTGTCATATAGACAACAAGGGCCACGAAATGGAGTACCCAAACCAAAAGTATATACATAAGATATGTGTTGTAAATACATGAAAGAAGTAAAAATGATCTAATCAAAAATCATCCTTGTTACATGAAAAAAAATAATAAAATTTCAAGATAAATGTAAACACAACCCAAACAAATCAATTTAATTTATTTTAACCAAAAAGATTGTAAATATATCAGTTTCACTCATTGATTTCATGGTTTACTTCAATCAATTCTATCGTTTCCATCAAGACGTCGATTAAAGTTGGAGTGGTGTCCAAATCTTGACAGAGTCAATAATGGCAGATGATAAGAAATGAGTGAAGCAGAACGAACATGTCAAACTGCCGTGCCGAGGAAGGTGGAAATTTAGTTTTACGTTTGAATTACGTTTCCTTCGAATAGACAGAGATGATCATGTAAAACTGTGTTGCCCACGAAGGTGGAAATTGAGAAATGGAAATCTTTAAATCTATCGTTTGCAACAAGCAAATATACCATTAAGAAATTTGTTGAAGTTAAAAACTTGAATTGATAGATTGACTGAGTCGATGTGTATCACTGCAAGGAATTTCTACATTTCCTTGGAATAGACAGAATTGAATAGAAGTGAGTGAAGCAGAACACGCAAACTGCCGTGCCGAGGACGGTGGAATTTGAAATATGTGTGACCTCGACACTCCAAATTCTTTGCTCGTGAAGTGGATTTTCCACAGAACATTCACTATTCACGGCAAGTAGACCTTTCGAGGAGAAGAAAAGTCTTTGATGAACAATATATCATGCAGTTGTTCTCCTCCACATTAGAAATATCAATCGATAAAATGAAAATTTATATGTATCTAAAAGTTAAAAATGAACTAATTGAAAAGGAGGCTGGGCTTAACCAGCACACTCTAAGCAGCTTTGACTGCTTAGGTGGCAGATGTGGGCCAGTTCTTTCGCCAACATCCGTTCCCGTTCAAACAGTCGCCGTTAAACTTTTAAATTGAGTTTGAATTCTCCCGCAAATGTTTGGTGGTGATTTTGGCGGTTGTGTCAAATTTAGGTAGTGAGAGCCAGAGGGGGCAAGTGTGGAGAGGAGATGCAGGATTTCGGAAGCAGCTGCGCTCCCTTTGCAGCGTACTGCGGGTACTAATGCCATAGCAATGTTGTCACCTGTCTGCAATGAATGCCCTCGAGAAGCTGCTGTTAAGCTTGTGCTTGTTTTTCATAGTTACCTGTGGGTAGCAGAGTTCTATGCGAGTGGATGTCAAAGCTCTGGTTTTCTGTTGTATGACAGTCTGAACTATTTTGAAGGTGGAACAGTGAGTAATATGGGAGCTTGTCATTTTCTGGTTTTGATAGAGTTTTCCTACAGATACAAATGAATGACTAAATTGTTGTATAGATCAACGCAATAATTTAACGCTTGGTGAATATATTGCATACTTCTTTTCTGCCATCTTTCTACCATTTCGTTTGGGCTTAAAGGAAATGACATAGCAATGGTCTCCAGTAGCTCTGTGTGTGTTTGAAGCATGCTTGCAATATTGGTGTTTTTGAAATTTGTGAAGGTGATTGCCAGATCACATGATTTTTGAACATTGTAAAATGATGGGGTTCTTCATTATGCTGTGGAATGAGTTGTTTAGTTCGCCATGACCTGCAAAAGAGATTGGTTATATTCAGGTTCTCTCCTTCAACTGTTTCGAAGGTGAAATCTTACTAGTCATGAGTTGTTTCAATAGGTGGTTTTTCACAAGTTTGTAAAATTAAACTTCTTTCTATCTATATCTTGAGAATTTAGTGTTACAGAAGGCACACATTACCTATACGGCAGCAAGTCAAGGAACGCTAGTTCAGCCCAAAATTATTAGTCTGATAAAAGTGTCTTAACGTAGCTGGTTTATTAAATTGTGGGCTCCTCTCCCATAGAACTCTTGACGAGAAGGTTGAACATGACTCCTAAAAGCAATACCGATTGGGAAAGTTGATTTTAAATCTTAATTTTACCGAGCTTTCCTATTACTTAAATCCGATATGGTATGATTATTTGAGACAGTAATAATTTTGAATTATACTGTACTATCAATTTAGAGTGGATTGCAGTACTGTATCAGGAATATGGAGTCTCATTTATTTAGGATTGGATCAGTTTCAGAAGGATTATATTGTAATATTTTAAGTTTATATTTTATGATCTATTTTATTATGAAATGTTGGTGAAAAACATATACATAATTATTACCAAAAGCAATCTGAATCATCTTTATTTATATCTATCACAATTATTGATATATGACATTAAAATTTTATATTAATTTCAAAAACAATGTGATTGAAAATAGTCCAAATCAATTGAATACAAAAGTCAAATACTATTATATATTAAGGCATGCAACAATCAGCCGATAGGGGTCTTCCACGGAGGGGTATCGTCACAGCGAGGAGGGTAGAAGCTTATTTTTTGCATGGAAAGGTCATTGTGAATGAAATGCATGAGTTAGAATGCATGAATCAAGTAATCACAAATAACTTTTTCTATAAATTTTATTTAATACTATTAAAAAATTAGAAAATAATTTTTTAAATTTGTTTAAAAGTGGGAACATAAAAATTATATTAAATATCAAATTTTAAATAATTGTTACTTCTAGCAAGAATTATTTAGTTTTATATTTATTGGCAACAGATGCACATGTATATTGTTGCTTTTTGTGTAGGCTATTCAATCAATTAATTATTTAATTTTGAAGTAAATGGAATTTTTTGTAAGGGTCATCACCCATGCGTGCAATTTTTAAAATTGAACAAAACATATACAATTTTTTTTCATCAAAGGAAGAAATTCAATATTGAATACTTTTTATAATTAGTATATCTCTATAGTTTTGGAAATTGAAGTTTTAGTATGCATCTATTTTTTGACGAGAGATGGAAATTAGGTATAGGCATCTCCACCTGTAATTCTATTACTATCTAGATAAGGTGTGACAGCAATTTCTATGTAACAATTGGTTTCTCAATTGAAGATTCAAGCTACATTATTTGCCACTAAATATTATAGACAAAATAAGGAAATTATAAAACAACTGGGTATGTGCAGGATCATCATGGAAAAAATAGGCCCTTAAGTTGCGAAAAATTCAAAAAAATCAAAGTTAGAAAACTTGACATAAAAATTTGAATAAGTTATCTATATTATTTCAAAAATATGTAAAAATAGAATCTATAGAAAATTGAATGGATTTCTAAACCTACTAGGTTTTAAATCCTATTTGGTGAAAATTTGAAATTTCAATCGCATTAATACTTAAATTTTAGAGAAAAAATAAGAAGTAGGTGTGCAATGCAAAACAACCCTACCTGATAAAATGATAATATTTTTTATAATATTTTAGAAATAAGTAGAGGACTCATGTCCTGATGTGATGCATATTTTTTGGTAATTTTTTCCAAGTAAATAATTAATTATAATTTTTATTACAACTTTTAAAAATATAAAAACTCATATGTCTAACCACTTTAACTTGAGTCAAAACTGTGAAATTCATTTTTTTTCTTTTAATCCTATAGTATGCAAAGCATAGAATGTAGCGCATGTTTCAAATTCAAAAATGTAATCTGGTTTAGAAGCATAGATTTTTTTTTCAATCAACCTATCAATTAGAAATTGTCATAACTCAAATAGAAAATGAATATTAATTATTTTATTAAATGCAAAGTAAAGCATAATTTATATTGGTGAAGCTAAGAATCTCCTTCAAAGCTCTTTCATTTCATCAATTTTGGGTAAAAAAATTTTCATCAACCACATACCCTACACATACCCATCATATCACCACTTTTTGGCCCATCATAGTCCTGCACATACCCAACTAATAAAAGAACAATTAAAAATCATAACCAAATCACAGATGAGCTAGAACCCCCACTAAAAATTTTCATAGAAGACAAGTATAGCAAATTACAACACAATTTATAATAAGAAAATCGACTTTTAAATGAATGATTGCATAGTGGAATTGGAGAGTCAAAATAGATAAATAACAGATGCATGTTGTTTCAAGGCGAGATGATAAAAGTGTCTAGTCTGTTGCCACCACTTGGTAATACATAAGAAACATGTTGTTACAAACCATGTTTTCTATACATGTATCTATGTGAGAAAAAAGATATATGGAATGAAAAGCCAAAACAAGAAACCCATGCTTGTTATCCACCCTACCATATTGGCATCATGGAGCCTTAGGGACCCTAGCCAAATCCCTGAGCAAAAGCAATATGAAACATCCACTTGAAATTTTGTGGAGTTCCATCTTTTGGAATTGTCATGTATGCTTTAGCCTAGCACTTGCAAATAGAAGAGAGAGGTATGTCAATGGACAGGGAAAGAAGATGAGTAAGGAAGGATCAAAGGTTAGTAAATATATAGCCAAAAATCAATAAACACAACTAGAAAGTAGAAATGAAAAATAATATTTGCAAGTGGGTTACTGAATCTATTTATTGATAATGAAGAAGTTTTGGACCTACATGTACTATTGGTGATGCTTGACAACCGCAAGGAGCATTGGATTGAGTTGTTAGAGCATTGAACAATTTGAGAATTATGCAGCACATCAGTGTTCAAACCCTGAAACCTACTATCAAAATGAACAATAAGCAGAGAACGTAAGACATAAACAATAAATTAATCATTTATGTAACACCCATGCAAAATGACTTACTGATTCTGAAACTCAATAGTTTTAAAACCCTCCAACCTCCTAAAAAATGGAGCCGAATGCAATGAATTTAACAATAGCCTCCTATCACACCAACACCACAATGGCTCTTCTGATAATACAACTTCATCAAAGTATACTTAACACGCCAACATTCAATATCAGCATTTTACATACATATATATATACATGTATACATAATCGGATGACAACATGTGAAAACATATATATATATATATATATATATATAGAGAGAGAGAGATAGATATATATGCATGTATACATATATATACATGTAATTTAACTATCAAAATATACCTTCCCACACCACACATTCAATATTGCATTTACTTCGACCAACCATATTTACTTCATCCACCACCATAGTACAACAACCACATAATGCATTAAGCCTTGGGTGAGCAAACACATAGCATACACAATTACTCTATTTGTTAGTAGGGTACAAACAAGCAGCTCAATGAATGTGCAAATGTATATATGCAAACAAAAGAATAAATTATGTAGCGATTGACAATCTACAACATCCTATTTGTAAGGACTTCCACTTAAATCAATTAGGACGACACAAAGGGACTAAATGTAGAGAATGTGTATAGCTCAAAAGATGCATAGAGGATAGAATGTTGTAGTGTGGGAAAGTATACACCAAAATATGCAAGAATTTTTTTTTAATTCAGTTGCATTGTTAGAATAGGCATTCTAGCATTATGAATATGTGCTCCAAAATATGCAAGAAAATAGGTTTATTTAGTTGCATTCTCACACCTCTATTCTTAACAAATAAAAAGTTCAAACAAGCAGTGTATGAGTTAAAGATATAAAGTTGAACAGATTCAAGAACTATTACAATAATACTTATTAGCCACCAAACAGATTTTGCACATATTGTACTATGATATAATTGTTCCCATAGCATTAAGAAAATACTATTTGAAATGGGTCTTTCGACAATGCAAATTTAATCAATATACCACCTCAACACATTTTGGCAAAGACATGATATAAAGCCCTCCAACCTGCTATCAAAAGGAACAATAAGGACAGATCGAAAGACATGAACAATAAATTAATCATTAATGCAAAGCACCTAGTATACATATACGTGTATATAACCATGTACATATACATGTAATCTAATATATGTATACATGTATATATATGTATACATGCATATATATATATATATATATATATATATATATATATATATATATATATATATATATATATATATATATATATATATGTATATATATACATGTGTATACATATATATATATATATGTGTGTGTGTGTGTGTGTGTGTGTGTATAATGTACATCGTTATACATGAGTAGTTTGCATAGATGGTTAATTTATTGTCTATGTCTTCTTGTCAAATATTTGTATCTTTTCCATTATACCCATTGTGGAGATTTGAAAGAGATTATTATTTTGTATGGATGGAGGAATTGCAATTAAATGTCCTTTCTTTCCTTAAAAAATATGCTTACCTGGTTAATACTTTGTTCGTCATTGGTTTATGGTTTTGGTTATTTGTGTGTATTGACCAATGAGGAAGATTTAAGTAGATCCTTTATTTAAGGGGTAAGCTCTAGATTGTCAGTAAAAGCCCTGGACAAGTGTTGTCTATTTTTCTAAAAACACGAATTCTAAAGGATCTATTAGATAGTAAATCCTATTCATGGCTGGCTTGATGAAAGCAAAAGTATAACCCCACAAGCTTCATTAAAAATTCTAGATGCATTGCTTCATACTAAATACTATAGGGAAATAGAGAAATTGTAAAAGAGGTATTAGAATAACACTAATGTGTGCTTATTATTCCTTGTTATATGGTTGTATATTTGACATTGTACGCATTTTGGAGATCTGAAAAAGATTATCCCTCTTCATGGGTGGAGAAATTACGGTTAAATGTTCTTGTTGGTGTCAAAAAATATGGACAGGTATAGTGTTTTTCATGTTGTTTGTTTATTGTTTGCAGGTATCTATGTGCACTTTTTGGCATTATAGCCATTAACATAGGAGCAATTGCTGATTAAGAGTAGGTTTTTGGCTGTGAACTATTATTATAATAGCTCTTTTAGAATTTCTCTATTCACTTGGGTTGACTAGAAATTAGTATAACTTTAATTTTGAATTCACAACTCAATTCTTACACAAATTGCTTATCTTGTATTAATATGTTTAATGCGGGCTTTAAGATATAAGAGAAAGAGAATAACATTAAACATATTAATTATACAAAATATAGGGATCTTGAAAGAGATAAGGGAAAAAAATTATCATGAAACATATGAATACAAAAGAAGCAATTGATGCATTAGTTTGCATTTGCGTATCAACTATTTGTTTGAAATTCCCATTGGGGTTTGCATAAGAGGCAAGTATAGGACCATGGGAAAATCTAATCTGAACAACAGAATATAGTTATTGTAGTACATGTATAAATATGTGCATGAATGTTTATATAAAGCAAAAAATATATAGAGGGTATCTAGTCATGGAGGGAGGAGAAAATTGAATCTATAAAATAGGAAAATATAAATATGTAAAACAAACCTTGTTTACACTTAGAGCTCTGGGTTTCTTTCCGGGACCAATTGTCAAATATATGGGCTGTATTTTTGGTTGTTTATCTATCTTTGTGTTGAGCGCAACATGATACAACTACAAAGAAACATTTCATATTGTTATATCAAAATACATGTCTGAAATTAGATAAGTATGGAATGGAAAAAAGGAATTGCAAAATGGCTTACCACAAGAACAACAACAAAGATGTCACAGGTTGTGGAGGAGGAAAGTTGTGGAGCTCTCCAAATTGGCAAATAAGGGAGGTGCATAGCAGTTTCCTTGACAAGTATGCTATGAAACAAACACCAGAGTCTATCATTTCACAAGGCAGCCAAACAATTGATATCCTTATATTAGAACAATGAATATTAGATGTACTGATTTTCATGGCATTCTGCAGCAATGCAAGGATCTATCAACTATCACATGAGCAAGCACCTGCCATTTTGCGTCCGTTGAGCGAGGCATGATGAGGAAAGCATGAAGCCAATAAACTCCATGGTCATTGTGGACATGCTCGATCAAGCTATAACAAATAGCATGGAATTTTATCATGTATCATAGAAAAGAAAATCAATTTAGACAAGACTGTATATTTATGAATGTAATATATAGGAATAGTGAAAAAGTGAAATGACGGAAAAATAATTTTGTAGACAAAAATTTGTAGCAATTTGAATGAAATATAGCTAATTGAAAAGGTAACAGTAAGACATTAAAATTTGTGGAAGGAAAGCACAGATGAGAAATGTGAGAAGTCAACGTATATAGGCTATCAGAATAGAAAGTACAACATCATTGGAGGATTTTAAACTTATTAGTCAAATGGAAGACAATTTTTTTTTAGAATGCATCTACAACATGTGCATATATAGTTTAATATATTGGATTTTTCTAAAGATGTTATTAACTTATAGAACTTTTGGCTTCTAGTTATTGTCAGTTCCAATCTTTGTGCATCTTTGATAGCTGAAGTTGTTTGTATCTGTGCATATTTATTAATTTGTAAGAACTGTAACTATATGTTTACACCACTCTATGTTAAAATCAGTTGGAAGAGAATTCTAGGTATGCCAATAAACAGTTGACATCATGGAATTTTAAAACACTTAAACAAAGATGGGAAAATGGAATATACAAAAGAGTGTATTGTTTTGAACGCCATATAGTAAAAGCATCACACAATGAAATCTTAGAACAAGAAGTCGACAGATTAATAGTATAAAATCATCAGAACATGGAACTGGCCTATACAAGTTGTACCCTCTAGTTATTTGTGCGTAGTATCTTTGTGCATCTTTGGCATTATACCCATTTTGCACAAATTATTACTTGGTATGTTTTTTAAAGATTCAACTTAGAAAATGCTTGAGAAGGAGATGGCACACAGGCTGAGGTAGATGCAAGAATAATTATCTTGGAGCCTTATTTGTAAGTTGGCCTACAGGGTAGAACCAAAAGCATTTGGCGAGGGATGCATTTGTTCCAAACGTGTCTCTTCGTTGTGATGAAGAGCAGTGTATTTGTTGGTGCCAAGCCTAGAGTATCTCTCAAATGAGAAAGGTAGATCAATACAGAGTCTCTCAATTGATTTTACACATGAAATAGCTATAAAATTCAACCCTTGGCTCTCTTTGTTTCCTATGTTTATTGTTGCTCTATCCAATGTTAAGCCTTGTGCTTTATGTATTGTGATTCCTTATGCCATAGTGAGTGGAATTTTTATTCGACTCCCCCAACTTATAGTTGGGATGGGGATGTATCTCGGATGTTCTGGGTCCCATGGTGGACCAATGTAATTTTGAAAGTAGACAACAACATAGTCAGGTGGGTTTTGCGGTTTAGAATGTGGATTGTATACAATAGTTGTAACAACACCAAGTGATCCATTCACTAGGCCAGCTTGAATCCACAAATTTTTTGTTAGCATCACCTGTTCACCAACACAAAGTAGCAATTCTAGGAGAAGTTGGTCATCATCTCCATGATCATATTCATGTTGTTGTGCCACTCGAGCAATGCTAATGGCTATGGGTAGATTTAACTATTTGATCATTTTTTGTTGTGGAATGCAACCAATTAATTTGTGGAAAACAAAAGTGTAGCAACATCAAATTGTTCTCTTTTTGTGGATGAGAGAATTTTATTTGTTTGTTTCATAATCTCTTCCCAATCATTGTGGAGAGCATCAACATTTCTTATATGGAGAAGGATTTCCCAAAACTTCCTCTACAAAGGGCTATCTCTTTTTTGGTGAAAGCTAGTGTCTAGAGGGTTATTGAGACCGTGAAAGTGTGCCACAGGGCTACAACCGATGAGCATGAAGCATAAATAGGCATATCCATGATAGGTCAAAATTGGACAAGATCACCAACAAGGATCATAGAAACACCACCAAATGGCTATGTCTAGTTATCTAGGAATGCTTGGCGCAACTGGCTATCTATTTTCAGTAGCAACTTTGGGCCTAGAAAACTCATTTCATCGATCAAAATGTATTGAATATACTTAAATTGTTCTTGGAATAATGTCAATTGCTTCCCTTGCAAAGGATTCGTATCCTTTATGGGAATCTGAAGTGTTGTATGGATTGTAGAGGCACATATGGTGTACACAGCAACACCTGTAGGAGCCAATGTGAGCAAGCAACTATTGGGTCCAGCAAAAGAGGTGTTCATTTTTTGTCAAATACAATTTATCAAGAAGGATTTTCCAATGCCAGTTGTCCCTTGAATGATCATGCAAAGAGGGGCTTTGGGTGAAGGCTACATGCGATGTGTTTGGATTATTTGAAGGGCCAATTGTTGTTTTGGTGAAAATTGATGGGGTGACATATCTACAGGAAAAAATTGAACCATAGCTTTCTCACGTTGTGCCTTAGCTGATGAGATGAACTGCAAAGCAATATTATGGAGTTCTTCAGGAACATGGTTTGCATTCCATGGATGGTTCATATCAAAATCCCGCCTACCCAATAGCTGAAGCTAATTTATACTAAAGTTAGTAGTAGCACCAAGCTGAGAGAAAACTTCACATTCATATTCATCCATAGAAGGTCGATGGTTCAAATCATCACTATCACTATCATCCTCTTCTTCAATTTAGGATGTAACTAGAAGTCTATTAGCATGCCAAGGATGATAACCAACCATTTTTAAAAGTTTCCAATTTTCTATTATCTCTTGTTTGAGAAGACCTATATTTGTTTGTATGTTCTAGAAAGGTTTGTATAACATAATTTCAATCCAAAAACATGTCTCAAATATCTCTATACATATTCAACAAGAGTAGTCTTGAATAACAAGTAAACAAGGACAACTGTAGGTTGGTGCCTTGGTTTACATTTAGCCTTTTTGCACTTCTGCAAGTGTGTATATAGGCGAGTCGAGTCAATTAGGGATAAAGCACCTAACTCTGGAGGCCTCTGCATATAACAGTGAATATAGTTTGTTGGCATCTCTTCATCAGTATCATCTTTGTTTATACAAAACCATGTCTTTTTTCCAACATTCAAGTGAACGTATCGTTAGCTTGAAGTAAGAAGAGGCAATTTATGTAACATATGGCACGTCTCCTGTGTAGAGATGTCACGTTCCACAAGAACAAATTCATCATGATTTTTTTATATGCAACCAGTTCTATATCCTCAACTATATTTGTATTTGCAAGTCTTTTCAACATATCTAGATATTTTTTTGATTTTTTCTCAGATTTAGCTACAAATTTAGAAATATAATTCAAAACAATTTGCTTAGAAACAACTGGCTGGCAGTCAACATTAGCATGCCAAATTGAAATCATAGGTGGGCTATGAATATTTAGGCAATCATCATTTCTTGCTGGTTTGTAGGATTTGTTAGACTCAACATCATATGTCAATGTAGAGGCAAGTTGTTGCTGCCATGGTGCTTTATACCAACATTACAATTACTCTCCTTTTCTTCTTAAACAAGTATATTCAGAGCATTTTGTGTGCCTTTGAACTGTGTTTAGCAACTCTTCATAATCTATGATTGGATCATTGGTTAGGATCTAGCTCATGGTAAGCAAACACATGTTTTCTTCAGAGCAATGATACATTCTATGCAATCTTTGTGCAAGGCAGCGTGGATTCCAAGTTGAAACATATCTATCAAAAAAGTGTATTTCCATGGTAACATCATGGTCATTGGACCAATCAAGAGTGTCCATGTCAGGAGCTTTTGGAAGTCATATAAAACCATGCACATGTGCAGAGCCACGATGTTGCCATTCATATCTATACCAATAATATTTTTCATGCAAAAGCTTATCAATCACCTTCTCATGGAAAATTGAGAATCTATGATGCAAATATAAAGATGTTATATGCAGATTCTGAACAACACTATCTATTAGTGTTTTTGTTGAAGGATCCATTGCTAAATGAGTTGCAGAAGAGAAAACATTTTGTAGGTCAGCACATTTTGTGTCTGCATAGCTCAAAGTGAAAAAAGGGTGGGTATGCCAAGTTGTTCAATCATGGTGGTTAGTTGGGCCCGACAAGAGTTCCAGAAAGAGTGGGTCCCATGCAATGATGCACCAAATCGCATCAACTGCTTGGCTAGTTGGCAGTCGAGAGTAGATTGAAGCTTTTCCTATAAAAAAACTAATGACTTGGGGAATCTGTTCTCTAGATCCACTCGAACAAAAACATAAATAGTTTATTGGTTGCGATGTCTCATAGTCAAGTTGTAGAGAAAATATCTAAACCTAACATGTTTTCCAAATCTGTGGTCAAAACATCTCATTAGGTGGAGGGAATATTCATGCAAGTGAATTTTAACATTTCTCGGTTGAAGGGAAAGTGTTGCTCCAGTGGGGAACAATGTTGGAAAGGCCATTGAAAATAAACCTTTAGTGTTGTATTCATTAACAAGAGAAGAGCTAATTTCAGGCCAAGATAAGATATTCTACTCTTTTTCTTCAATTTGTAAGACATGTTTTATTGCTTACAACTCTCGTCTAGCATTTGGTAAGGAAGGAATAAATGCTGAAAATTTTGAAGAGCCATTTTCTTCTTGTCCAGCATTTTTTGAGCTGGTTGATGGCATTAGGTCTTCACCTGAAACTTTCTCTATTGTATGCAACAAACTGGACACATCAATAGAAACACTAGGTAACATATTAAGAGCTTCAACATCAATCTCAACATCATTGTAGTATTTGTCATATTGAATTTTTTATTTCAATGCATCCACGACATGATGTTTATTAACATAACAATCATAATTCTTGCCTTCAATAGTGGTTCTGTGAACAATAACGACCTCAAGGTCTTGCAAACAACGTGA
>VDFB02199083.1:0-17996 GCA_007258455.2 Sequoia sempervirens | reverse complement strand
GAGAGGTTAGGAACGTCTTTAGTTTAAGTTAGTCGTAGTTGAACGTCTTATCAGAAAATCTCAGCTGCGGCGTTTGTGTTTAAAAAATCTTGTGCTCTAAGCTGATCAAAAAGATAGGTAACTTAGTTTTAGTTTACTTTCTTTCAAACACCATCAGCAAGAGGGAGCTTCCCCTCCTAATTTGAAGAGCAGTTTATCTGTGCATAGCTGTCCGTTTTCAAATCCGCATTCCAGAGGTGCGAATTTAAACGCCAACAGTTTTCTGGCGCCCGCCGTGGGGCACGAGGCTTTAAACAACAAAGAAAGCTTAGGCTTTATGTCACGGGTATGACCATCTGGCGTCCTACTGCTCCAGTTCAACAACCTGATCTTACACCTCCAGTTATCCAGCCAAGTTTCCAGATAATTGAAGGAGAGCAAGTGGACATTATCAGCAGCCTGAGGAGTTTCATCTTTGAGAAGAAGGAGACCCCTGCTCAGTGGAGAAACGCTGCTGCTATTTTAGACAAAGAGGAAGAGAAAGCCGATATTGCAGCCGAGAGACCTGTCTTGCCACCACCCGCGTGGGACTAGACAATCCTGGCGTACATAGTCTATACAAGGAGGAGAACAAGAACAAATCCGCTCTTCCAAGGAGAAGATACTTTCCTTCCACATACACATCCTGCCGAAGTTGGAGAGTCATCCGACACAGTACCTGAATCCAACACAGTTCCTGAGTTCAACGACGTTCCAGTGTTCGAAGAAGAAGAATTCGAAGCAATGGGTGATAATCACAACAACGATGCCAACAACAATCGTAATCGAAGAAGAGGCCCCCCGCTGCCTTGGGGTGATAATATTGGACCTTTGGCCCTAGGAGCAAATCACGAATTGCCTAAGGGGTCAAGAAAGCACTTTCCACGTTTCCAAGGTGATGGAAGTCAACATCCTGATGATCATCTTTCAGCCTTTTCAACGGCTTGCGCTGTTTTGCATGTAGGTCATGAAGATGTTGCTGTTCGTCTCTTTGTTGAGACACTCGCGGGAGCTGCTGCCGAATGGTTCAATCATTTGGGGCCCGGTTGCATAACCAACTGGAATACTATGACTGAAAAGTTTCTCGCGAGGTTCAAACCAGCTGAAGATAGCCACCAGTTGTTTGCTCGACTTTCCAATTCAAAGAAGGAGGACAATGAACCAATGAGAGAGTTCGTAGCAAGGTTTAACCGCCTGGTTACTCGTCTTTCATATACACTCAATCCATCGCCTGAGATCCTGTTAAGCAGTTTTGTCAACGCACTTCCATCCGAGATAGCTTTTATCATAAGATCGGCGCATGAGACAGAACTGGGAGAAGCACAACAAGGTGCCATAGAAATTGAAGACAACATGATCACTTCAGGAAAGATCAGAGGAGATGCTATTAGACCTTTGGTTCAAAGTTCTGCTGATCCGTTACTTCAAAGGGTTGCAAATGAAGTAACTATTCTCAAGAGGCAATTGCCACTTCAGCCAACGCCTC
Organism: Sequoia sempervirens; assembly: GCA_007258455.2. NCBI lineage: Eukaryota > Viridiplantae > Streptophyta > Pinopsida > Cupressales > Cupressaceae > Sequoia > Sequoia sempervirens. The sequence continues at coordinate 16,492 of VDFB02199083.1, read as the reverse complement.
TTGCTCAAGTTGCACCACCACCTGCCTTGCCCGCACCACAGCAGCCTTATCAACCTCAGCAGCCGTATCAGCCAAGGAGGAATAACTTTCAGCCTTACAACAATTACAAGCCACGAGGGCCACCTCCACCAAGGCAAGCGGCCGACAATACACAAAATGCTGTGTTTTGCTCTTTTCATGATTCCACTGAACATGCCGGCGCATCTTGCCCTGAAAATGTCAGAATGAACGAGATAATGGGATATGCCGAAGCTGCACCTGCACCAAGTTTCGTTCCAACTCCAAGTTCGAATGTTGTCTTACCTCAATCGGACAACTTCGATGGAGACTCCGCAACGGGCTACTTTGAAAGTGAACCCGATTTTGAAGAACAAGAAGAAGATATTTGTTAGTACTCTCTTGCAGTTAATCCTGAGAATCATACGACTCCTGTGTTCACCAGAGCTCAACATCTGAGGGCACACAAAGAAGAGGAAGAAGAGAGGTTGAAGATATCAAAAGACAAAGAAAGAGAAGTAGCTTCTACTTCAAATATTAAGTCTTCTCAAGAGAACATGAAAGCAGTTGCTGAAGTTCGTCCTCAGCAAATTTTGATATTGTAGATTCATTAATGAAGAACAAAGTGCAGATTTCTCAGTTAGAGTATCTCCAAGATCATCCAGAGCAAGTGGACCGACTTCTCAAGTTCGTGAAGAAAGGACCTACTAAGCAGCCCACATTGCTCGAATCATCCGTTCCGGCGGAAGACAAGCCTAAGCCCTTCTATATTTCTCTATATATAGAGTTGCTAAATCGTATACAATTGTGACTACCGATTCCCGGATTCGGCCAAACGTCATGCCTCTACAAGGGATGAATGCTCCAGGACTTTCGCAACCAAGACAGCGACAAAATGCTATTCCCACCCGGAGTCCAAATGTCATTGCCTATCGGCAATTAAAAAGATGCTCAAGGTTGAAGGGTTTCAACTCGAAAAGGAAATCATGATGGACCTATCCCTAGTAGTCGAATATCCGGCAAATGAGCTACGCGGGATGCTACTTTCGCGAGTTTTATGACCCTATGAGAGATCTCGTATGGATTGGTCTCCGCAGGGAAATATTCCGGCCAAAGAAAGGAACTGCCGGAACTGCAACCGCAACTTACTGTACCGTGGAAGTCTCACATCCTAAGCTCAAATCTTGGCGCATCAAGAAACGGTTCGGTACCTCTACCATGTCGAGATTCCCGGCGAAAGTCAAGAGGGTCGCGATGCGTCAGGAGAGAAATCAGCAGATGATCCTAAGTTGTGGGCTTTGCAGTTCGATGGGAGTTGTTCCACTGCTGGTTCGGGAGCGGGAGTCGTGATAATTTCTCCTGAAGGACAACTGTATCCTTTTGCATATCGCTTGCAATTTGAATGTACAAATAATACGGCAGAATATGAGGCGCTTTTACTAGGTCTCAGGAATGCAAAAGATATGGGTATCAAATACCTTAAGGTCGAAGGTGATGCAGAGCTTGTTGTAAAGCAAGTCAGAGATCAATTCAGAGTGAAAGCAGATCGTCTTCGACATTATAGAAATAGGGTGTGGAATGCAATAGATTGGTTTGAAGCATTTGATATCAAGTACATTCCACGTCTAGAAAATAGCAGAGCCGATGCCCTCGCGGTATCAGCTTCACTTTTCATGACACATTCTGACTTTCGTCAGAATGCGTTTGCCATTGAATTAATATACAGGCCAGCTGTACCTGACAACTGTGATAATTGGCAAGTCTTTAATGACGATGAACACATTAAGGAGTTTCTTGTTATGGGAGATAATTTCAAGGAATTATTCTTTGAAGGCAGTTCATTTACTCACAGAGAAGCAGTAACACAAGTCTCTGATACGCCAAAGATTGCTGAAGATAAAGAAATTTCAGAAGAACCAGAGTCCAGCATAATCCAGTTGAAAGGAAATAAAATTCCCAAGGGTTTAGTTTCCTTGGAGAATATTTTTGACAGGCACGACAGATACATTCAAGATCAGAGAAATTCAAGTGACAGAACTTCTGCCGAATATCAACAAGTCAATATCGGTACAATTGACAAGCCCAAGCTTGTTAATTTGGGTACATGTTGCACGGTGGAGGAGAGCGAGAAGTTCATTTCTTTGTTCCAGCAATACCGAGATGTCTTCGCCTGGTCATATGAAGATTTGAAAGTTTTTACACCAAGAGAATTGTCTCACACAATTCCTCTTCAACCTGAAGCGAAGCCCTTCAGGCAAAAGCAAAGACACTATAATCCGCAGATTCAAGACACCATCTACGCGGAGATCCAGAAGATGGTGAATGCAAAGATCATCTTTCCCATTCATCATTCCACTTGGGTGTCGAATATAGTTCCTGTGCGCAAGAAGAACGGAGAAATCAGAATTTGCGTTGATTTCAGGAACCTGAATCAATCATCGCTCAAGGATAATTATCCTTTGCCAATCATGGAGCACACTTTACAGACGGTTACCGGTTCAGAGATGCTGTCTTTATTGGACGGTTTTTCTGGTTATAATCAAATAGCGGTGGCTGAGGAAGATCAATTTAAGACGGCATTCACAACCCCGTGGGGTACGTTTGCATATGAAAGAATGCCCTTCGGCCTCATCAACGCCGGTGCTACATTTCAAAGGGCCATGGATTTGGCATTTGGTGATTTGAAGAATAAAGTAATAGTTGTCTATCTTGACGACCTCACTGTTTTCTCGAAGACACGACAAGATCACTTTTCAGATCTAGGGAAGGTCTTCGAGAGATGCAGATATCATAAAATATCATTGAATCCCAAGAAGTCTATCTTCGCGGTGATGGAGGGCAAGTTGCTTGGCCACATCGTCTCCAAAGAAGGGACTCGAATTGACCCAAGTCGGGTCGAAGCTATCCGAAGTTTGTCTCTTCCAACAAGCAGAACAGGGGTACACTCTTTCTTTGGTAAGGTAAATTTCATACGAAGATTTGTACCAGATTTTTCTGAGTTGACTAAAGATATATCTGCTATGATGAAGAAGAAGACAGTTTTCAAGTGGACGGAAGAAGGAAAGAAGGCGTTCGCAGCGATAAAAGAAGCCATCAGTCGAGCTCCAGTGCTAGTCCGTCCTGATTTTGAAAAGGAATTTATCCTTTATTGTTATGCATCAGAGTATACTCTGTCTGCCATTCTGACACAAAAGTTAAACGAAGAAACTGAATCTCCAATAGCTTTCATGAGCTGTAGTTTCAAGGACAGCGAATCAAGATACTCTCAGATTGAAAAGAATGCCTATGCGGTGGTTCGAGCTGTAAAGAATTTCAGATTTTATATCCTAAATTCTCACACCGTCGTGTATGTCACAGATCCAGCAGTAAAGAGCGTGTTAACTCAACAGGAGATGGGCTCCAAAAGAGGAAACTGGATCGCAAAGGTTCAAGAGTATGACTTGGAGATCAAGCCAACCAAACTCGTTCGCGGGAGAGGTCTTTGTCAGTTGATGGCGGAAGATGGTGATAAGAAACTTCAAGCCAAAGGTATACCCGAGATTGAACCTGAAGTTAAAGAAGACCTTCCAATGGTCTTGCTGATCGAGTCTTCGGGTGAATGGTTTACTGAGATATGGTATTACCTAACATACGGTGATTGTCCAAATCACCTGAACAAGCAACAAAGGAGAACGCTTAAGCTAAAAGCGCAGAATTATATAATCATCAGCAATGTTTTGTACAAGCGGGGCCTTGACGGAACATTCTTGTTGTGTGTTACCAAAGATCAACAACGGCGCTTGCTGGAAGCTTTCCACAATCAAGCATGCGGTGGTCACTTTTCATCGAAGGTGACAGCTTTTAAAATCTTGCGGGCTCAGTTCTTTTGGCCGACTATGTTCCGCGATGCATACGAGTGGGTACATAAATGTCAGTTGTGTCAACAGTTTGTTGGCAAAGCAAAGTTAGCAGCCGCTCCTCTCAGGCCAGTTGTTATAGATGCTCCACTTCAGCAATGGGGTCTAGATTTTATTGGTCCTATCAACCCACGTTCCAGCAAGGGGCATATTTATGTCCTTACAGCCACTGATTACTTCACTAAATGGGTTGAAGCCATTCCTACCAAGCGAGCTACGTCCGAGGTCGTGTGTGAATTCTTAAAGGAAAACATTGTCACACGCTTTGGAGTGCCTCGCAAAATTGTGACAGATAATGCAACATGTTTCTCGTCAGAGGAGCTAATGGAGTTCTGTTTTGATCACAGCATTACACTATCTCATTCATCAGATTATTACCCCCAGGGTAATGGACAAGCTGAATCATCAAACAAGAACATTGTCACAATCATTCGCAAGTTGGTTGATTCCAGTCAGCGAACTTGGCACAAGAAACTTTATGATGCTCTCTGGGCCGACAGAATTACTCCGAAGAGAGCCATTGGTACCTCACCCTTTATACTCCTGTATGGTACAGAAGCAATGATACCCATCACATTGGAGTTGTCCGCCTTGCAGCTGGCGACCTCAGTAGAAGATGGAGAGTTCACAGATCCTGTTCAGAAACGTGTATTGTACCTAACTAAGCTTCAAGAAGAAAGGGAAGAGGTAGTAGATAGAATCACTCAGCACCAAGAGCGGGTGAAGAAAATTTTTGACAAGAAAGCTCGCCATCGAGATTTCGAGGTTGGAGATCAAGTCCTCTTATGGGACAAGAGACATGAGCCCAAGGGAATGCATGGGAAATTTGATTCCTTGTGGCTGGGACCTTTCACAATTCACGAGCTCGCCGGAGAGAACACCTATATTCTCTCGCGCTTGGATGGAAGTCTCCTCCCTCTACCACACAGCGGGCAGTATCTGAAGCACTTCGTCCCTCCGGGGGTGGAGTAAGTTCTCGAAATCAATCTTTGTACATATTTTCATTGCTTTTCGTGATGTGTTTCCCCTTTCCGTGATGTTTTCGTTATGTTGTTTTTCCCCTTTCCGTAACAGTCCTGTCGTGTTTTAGGTGATTAGGAGTCTTGTTTTAGGTGATTAATAGGGAAGTCCAACTATTAGGTGATTTTTAGGAAGTCCGATTATAGGTGATTAAGGAATGTCCTGCAAAATAGGTGATTAGGAAGTGATGCTGACTCCGATACCCAATGGACAAGGCAATCGGCCCAAGCTAAAACTGTGATCTCTTATGGTTCTCCCATGCCTAAAAGTATCCGGGCCATGGTCCCCAAACAATAATGTTGTACCCCAAAAATTAAAATTTTGTTACACTTAGACATTTTGAAGAAATGAGTAAAAGTCTTGTTAAACAACTAAAAAGGTCAAAAATTTGGTGTGCATGTTCTGCATGGAGGGTTAAACACAAAATTTTCACTGACGATCCGGCCCTTGCTAAGAGCAGTCAATCCTACAAACCTGTGATCTCGCCATCCCTAAAATTTTAGGAAAACTGCTATTTTAGAAATTTTCTCAAATAGTAACGCTCGGTTTTTCCGGGTTTCTTTCAAACGGATACCGCAAAATTTCTAAAATAGAAAGTTGGTCCGGGACAGTGGTCCCGAACCGATTTTGATTGGCCTAAAATGTGTCCGGTGACGTCGGGTGCGCCGACCTGTAAAAGCACCGGGCTTTGCCCTACTGGGTCTATTCAGCTTTTTCAGAAGCATATCTGGAGTTCCAAGATCATCAATGGAGGTCATCCGACTGCTAGGCGTTAATTTTAGCATTCAAAACTTCCAGCAGAAAGTGAAATGATGAACATGCACGAGGATCGAGGAAGAAAAGTGAAAAGTCATGAAAATTTTCTAAGTCTGCTAAGTTTGGGCGCCCCAGTTGAAGAAAGGCGCCCACCTTTTTAGGGCATCAGATGAAGGAATTAGGGTTACGGTCTCCAATGGAAGTTGCTCAGTTTTCAGTCAGCTTCGCGATGGATATCCCCGTCAGAGCATCCGATGATCCAGTCTCCGGAAAATTCAAGTCAAAGTAGAAGGTATGAAGTGAAAATCTGAAACTTGAAGTTGAATAAATTAAGAATTTTTCTAAGTCTGGAGAAACTGGGCGCCCTAATAAGAGAAAGGCGCCCAACTTTTCAAGGGTGCAAACAGAGGAATTTGCAGTCGAAGTTACAACGGGATGCCTTCAGAATTCAACTGGCTTTGTAGTGAGCTATTCAGCACGACAAACGGAGCTCGCAATCATCAGATTCAAAAGGCTGAACAGAGGGTCCGATGAGAGTTGAAAAGAGAAATTCAAAGCAAAAGTAAAAAAATCAAAAAATAAACTAAGTGTTGGTAAACTGGGCGCCCCTAGCCAAGATAGGCGCCCAACCTTTTGAAGGGTAAAAATCCACTTTTTGACAAACGTGCCTCCAGAGCACCCCCCTTCATTCTTCGTCAGCTTCGCGATGAGCACAGCCATTCAGCAATCCGACACCCGGAGCTCAAGATTTAACGAGATCGTCTGTGGAAGAGAGGTTAATGAAGAACTTGGAAATTAGAAAAATGGCTAACACTGAAGAAACTGGGCGCCCCTAGAAGGAAAAGCCTCCCGTGAATTCGGAGGTCGAAATCAAGTTTTTAGCAGGAGGTGCCTCCAGAACATCTTCTTCAGAATCAGTCCGGCTCCGCAGTGAACCACTCAGCTCGCCTGTCGGGTAAACCTGTCAACGGGAAATCAGTGGCGAAGTGGCGTGTTAAAATGAAGAAAAGTTGAGCGCTCCTCTTGGAGAAAGGCGCCCAAATCTTCATGCCTTAGAAGATTTTTGAAGATTTTCAAAATTTCAAAATTGCAAAGGAAGAGGGTGGCGTCCAAACTTGAGAAGATGAGATTTAGGGTTTTTGGAATAAAAGCAGAAAAAAAGCAAAACCTAAATCAAAACCTAAGTCTATTTAACTCTTCTTTTCAATGTATTTTTCATTATTTTTGCAGGTAGCATCCAGAGGAGAAAGTTGGAGCAGCAAGTTTGAGGAATTTTTGTGATTCAAGAATCCATAGTTGCTGGTTTTACATCAGATTTTTCAGACCAGCAAGCATAAACCCTTGTTCTTTCAAGCTTTTTGTTCCAGAAGAACAAGTTTTTCAAGCAGAAGGCCAAGGCTTTCAATTTTTCAAATATCCGGTCTTTTTTGCCTCTATCTCTAAGAATTTTTCAAGAACTTCATCAAGTTGCAGCAAGTGCTTTATCTTGCATGTGTCGCTGAAAACTCAAGCAGATTCAAAGCTCCAACCGACCGGGTCCTTTCCAATCAGTTTCTCCGGCGAAAAACCCATATCAAGTACCTCTTTTCCAAAACTCAGGGTTGGCTGCTTTTTTCAATCAAACGTCAGAGTTTTGCAAATCCAATCAACTGGGTCCATTTCTAACGATATTCTGAACAAAACCCAGATGCCAGCTTTTTTCGGGAAAAATTGAAGAAATTAGGGTTTGCTGCTTTTTCAGTCAAAATTCAAGATTTCCAAAAACGAACGATCTGGGTTGTCTTGTATCGCCATTCTGAACAAAACCCATATCTCAGAAAAATTTCTCAAAAAATTCGTCCGTTGAAGCACAAAAATCAGCATTCTAAAAATAGAAATTGCACAAGACTTGTCTGAACCAAGGCGAGTTTACAGTCATTCTTCAAGTTTTCTGAAATGGAGTACACTCCTAATGTTTTCAAGTCCGAATCAGCACTTTTTCACAATTACATCAAAACAGCTGAGACAGACTTGCATCATGTCAAGCCGGTGTTCGACCTACACGCCTTGGAGAGAGCAGGCAACACTTCAATCAAGAACCTGGGTCATTCTGGACTCCTCGCAGCAACATCTATTCCTATATCAGTTCAAAGCCTTGAGTTCGTAATCGCTTGCATTAAGCATTACAACCCGGCTACTAGGGAGATCCAGTCAGCAGATGGCAGGTTGATTTGTAGTTTAAAGCCTGACATGGTTGAAAAGTGTTTTTCCATTCCCCCATGGCCTGAAAGTGTAACTCTTTCGAGGGATGAATGTGAAAAGATGTGGAATATGCATAAGGACAAATACAGCAAGAAGATTGCCCAGAGATGGATGAAAGAAAAACATAAGACATTGCCCAAGAATGTCGGACGAGGGGAGTTGAAGGACGAGGTTGCCATCATCATCACTTTGCTCAACAGGGTCACTGGTTCCGAGGATGCCACCAAGTTCCAACCTTGGATGTTTTATGCCATACCTCACATTATGAAGAAGACCGAGTTTTATGACTGGCCTACTTTGATTAGTGACTGCCTACATCAACAAATAACAGAATATTTCCAGTTTCATGTATTTCACATGGTGTCATATCTAGTCTACCTCGTGGCCTATCAAGGTCAATTCAGAGGATTGAACACCGAGGGATCTTTGAGCGTTCAACACATATATAATTATTATCCTCAGCTGGAGTTCACAAAGTCGTTGCACCCCTACAAAAGGGTGAACGAGGCATTCTTGATGTACACGGTGCGTGACTTAGACAATGAATTGCACGTCCGCATCTCTTCAGTTGCTAGGGCAGCAATGGCGGAATGGGCAGATTGGTTTATACAGTTTCCTACCTTTACCTATCTCAGGGTTTATGGTTATTCAGGTGCCCCGCTCATGTTGCCAAGGTATCCGTCAGATGAGGTTATCTTCATGGAATTCTTGAGGCAAGCTCACGGTGTCCACACAGTCTTGAGAAATAGAAAGAAACCCTCTCTTCACTTTCCATTAGGGTTGGGTATTTATACATGCAGGACTGCTGCAGATGCCAAGACAATTGGAGAAGAATTAGATAAATTTGGTCTCAAACCCTACAGTGAGAGGCGGTCATTTGATCCTCATGGTGTCTACGCTGGCCGGTTGGAGAAGAACTACAATCACATACCCGCACTTGAAGATTTTTGGGCTAACTGTGCAGATGAGTTTGAAGTGCGAAGGCGTAGCTACAGCAGGTTGACTCTCCATCAGATGAAAGATTGTTTAAATGAAGATATAGAAGGGCTTTCTGATGATGATGAAGATGTGCTTCTACCAATGTACACTCAGAAAAGAATCGAGGATCAGCCTCTTCCTCAAGTTAATTGGGCAAACAAGGAATCTCTTTCAGTTGAAGATAGAACAAGACAAGTCATTGAGTATAGTAAGGTTTTCTTAGTGCTTAAAAGGAAGAACTCTATTCCAGTAGCAGAGCCGCCAAGGATAATTCCCTCTTCTTCTACAGCACAGTCAAAAGGAAAGGGTAAAAGTCAGTCTCAAGATGGCGCCAAAGGATGTAGATCAAATAAAAATGTAAAGAGAAGGTTGGATTTCTCAGGCATAGTCATACAGGAACAGCCTACAGTTGATTCAGAAGTTCCTCTTGATGAGCCCATACCTCAGAATGAAGCAGAGGAGCCACCTTCAACACATGTTCCTGTACCTTTGACGGGTTCGTCACCAATTCATATTGATCTTGATATCGAAGATGATGAAGAGATCGCAGCAGTACCTCCTGAGGAAGTTAGTAAAGATACTACGGTGTCTTGGCTTGAGAACTCCTTAGGAAGGGTTAGGAGAAGGCCTTCATATCAAGTGGGTGTTGATGATCTCGATAATATTTATCAGGAACCTCCTAAGAAGAAGGCAAAGAAGCAAGTTCACTTTGATAGGAATCCTGATAACGAGATTGTCATAGAGACTGCAGTGCCCCCAGAAGATAAGAATAGAGATGAGGTGAACATGGATGATTTTGTAATGGTCAAGGCTAATCTTGGTAGAAATACCAGACATGCAGATTTGAGTCTCTTCAAAGTTGTATCCGAAAACCTACATGAAAGAGTGCTGAAAGATGGAGAAGACAAGGCAGCCCTCAAGGCTGAAAATCAGCAGCTTAGGCTTTTCATCTCTAACCTTGTTCGTGGTTCTTCACAAGCAACCCAGTTGCTGCCCCAGGTCTTAGAGACACCAGCTGATCACCATCAGTTAAGACAGCTGGTCATATGTGGGAAAGAGACTCAGGAGTGGATCGAGAGCTTCATTGTCAGAGGAAAGGAGATCTTGGCTCGGATGTTCCAGTTGAGAGAAAATGCTCATAAACTTCGTCAAAGCATCCAAGGATTTGAACAAACATGGGCTGAAGTAAAACCTAGGCATGAGATTATCATTGCTGATTTAGACACAGCCTACGGTTCAGCAGTTTCAAAGGAGCATAAAAGACAAATCCTTGCATGGAGAGAACGTCATGTTTTCAAAGTTAAAACCTATGAGAGGATATTTGAAGAATTCATCACCTACAGGCAAAGGGTGGTTGAAGCTCTCCTTTTCATCAGTGAATTTGTCATAGAGATCCCCTCTCAGTACAGTCTTGAAGATGGTTCTTATGTCGGGCTTGAGGAGGTGCAAAATCAGTTCCAGAACGTTGTTCATAGTTGCAGCCCAGTTGGCGGAAGGATAGGTCATATTTCAGTGATGTCAGCAAAGTTCAATAAAGCAGCCAATGAGATTGAAGATTTCCTAAGATCTATTGCAGATGCCGAAGATATTCTTGAAAAGCGGTGTTTTGCTGTTGATGGTATAGATGCACCGAACCGGGACACAATCTCAGACTTCCTAGCGGATGTGATCGAGTTTTAAAGCAGCTTTCTTCTAGAAGCTTTCTTTCCCGCTTTCTTTCTATTCTTGGAATCATCCTTATCCATTCTTTGAGGATAGAAAGAAGATAAGATGTAATAGTTGGCGTTTTCCGCTTTTTCTGCTTTTTAGGGTTTTAGTTGTTATCTTGTTTCTAGATTTAGTAATAAAGCTTGCTTGCTGAGCAAGCCCTAGATTGTGAAAGCAAGGAGATTTTAGGGTTCCCTACTCCTCTGCTTCTCTATAAATAAGAGCCTTTGCTCATTTAGTTTCTTTAACGGTTATTGTCATAGCAAATTGCGAGCCTGAATTGCAGCAAGTTGTTATTCAGTTTCAGTTCACTTAGTTTAAACCGTGCTTATGAGAACAAAACGCTGAGCCTATTGTGCCTTCTATTTGTTGCTCAAGTATTGTTCATTTGTATTGTGATAAGCAAATTGTTGAGCCTCTTTAGCCAACAAGGAGTTAGTAAGATTGCTGTTTTCTATTGTGTTAAGAATAAGTTTGCAAGCCTCCTTAGCTGCAATTTCTTGTTCAAGGCATGTTAGAAGGGAGTTTTTGTTTTAGAGATTTGAGTAATGAAATCATGAGCCTCTTTTGCCTTGGTCTAAAATCTCAGATTTCCGTTATCTATGTTATGCTTTTATGATCTTTATTTCAGCTTACAGTGAAGTGTGTAGTTGTTTGTTGGGAGAGAGATTGTTAAAGTATTTTTGTCAGAAAATCTGCCTTGTTAATTTCTAACTTCTCTTGCTCTGCTATTACTTGAGAGGTTAGGAACGTCTTTAGTCTAAGTTAGTCGTAGTTGAACTTCTTATCAGAAAATCTCAGCTGCGGCGTTTGTGTTTAAAAAACCTTGTGCTCTAAGCTGATCCAAAAAAAGATAGGCAACTTAGTTTTAGTTTACTTTCTTTCAAACACCAAGCAAGAGGGAGCTTCCCCCTAATTTGAAGAAGGCGTTTATGCTGCATAGCTGTCCGTTTTCAAATCCATTCGAGGTGCGAATTTAACGCCAACAAAATAGAATCTCGCCTTGTCTCCTCTTTCCTAGCCTCATCGGACGGCGATTTACTGTGTTAAGGGGCGCGTGAATGCAACTCAAATTGGACTCCCTCAAGGTGTTCCACCCATCTTGGGACCTTCCATCAGTGGGCGATTTACCAGCTCTTCCCCTCCACAAACGCACAGTCCATTTGAGCGCTAGCAAGAGAGAGTTGAAGCCCGAATTCTATCCTTCATGGGAGAAGCAGCAAGCTTAATGAACAAATAATTGTTGTAGGACAAATCACAGTCAATAGTCTGTATATTATTCCTAATTGTCAAAGAAGACTTATCTGTTTGAGATTTTATGCTTAGTGAATATTAATACCCAGTTTCCAATTAGACAAAATTTATATGTTTAATTTGTACAGCAATAGAACTATTATACAGATCGAGTCCTTTCAAAATTAGTATTATGTGTATCTTTGTTGATAGTATTCTATGGTATTGTTATTTAGACTTGTGTTGATTGATGGCCATTACATTCTTACTTTTATCTTAATTCATCACTACAGACAGTAATCTTATTACAAAATTTGATTATAATTTCATTTCTAGATTATTAAGTTCTAATTCATTATGGCGTCTATGGTGAGGTTATCCATTCCAATAACATCTACAGTAACCATCATACTAGAAAACATCGACTCTAATATTCTGAAGAAATTACGGTGATTGATGGCTTACCTCTGCGTTGTGACAGAACGTGGCTGATGCCCAGGCAGTTTCCGGGAGTTTCTGGGTAGTTTACTTTAACTGATCTATTCTCTCCTGTGGCATGAAATCTTTCCTCTTTCCTTTCTCATGATTTTCTCCTCCCTTTATCTAAGTTAGAGACCCGTCTTTTAATTGGTGATTTCCGGGAGAGACACGACTTTTCCTGAAGTGCGATTATTGCTTGGAACGGACGCGACTCCCTTATGTCTCGAGCGAAGTCCGATTAGAAGCCAAAAAGCCGCTTAAAACATTTAAGGATTAAATTTATTATTCATAAAGTCGTTTCTTATGACAATAGAAATAAATCATTTATTCAATCCTTATTATTTAATTTTAGCCAACGGAAAGATTGTATTATAAGGAAAAATTCATAATAATTTTTCTAATGTCTATTAGGGTTATGACAGAGGAGCAGATTTATGGACCTGATTTGAATAAGGTTATAATCAGATTTATGACGGATTTTCAAGAAAATTTGTAGCAGATTTATAGCAGACTTTCAAGGAGATTTATGGCAGATTTGTAGCAAACTTTCAAGGAGATTTACGGCAGATCTATATCAGACTTTTAAGGAGATTTATAGCAGATTTATAAGCGGGCTTACAAGCAGATCTTATGAAGGAGATTCACATGGCAATCATGCTTTGAAGAAGCAATATTCAAGTAGACGAAACTTGTTCTTTTGGAGGTTGGTGCCTCCTAATTGAAGAGATTGATGTCTCTTTCTAAGATGGTGTTTAGTAGTGGGGATTGATGTCTCCAGTGGGTTGGTGCCTACAAAATTTGTAAGAGTATTTTATTTTATCTGAGGCTGGATTTGGACAGTAGATCCAAGCAGTCTTTTCTCCATGGTTTTCTCCCGAAAGGGTTTCCACAAAAATCTTGTGTTCTCATTTGTTGATGTTGTATTTAAAGTTATTGTGGCTGTTAATTTGAAAAAGTTGATTCAACCCCCTCTCAATATAAGCGTGTGCTCATCAATAACACAATTCTATACTTCTTATACAATTGCATGGATTAATCCATTCTCTAATAGAACAAAGTCCATAGTTTCCAGGAGACTGGTACTAGTACTAGTACGGGAGACAGGTACCAGTACCGGTACATCTATTTTTGAAAAATAGGAGACGAGGGTACTTCGAGACGCCATATTATTTTTAATATAATTTAATAATTTATCAATTTTTCTACATTAAAACTGAAAATGTCATGACATTGAACTTTCAAAACAAGAACACTGGTAAAGTTTAACATTAAATTTAAAGTTTAAACACACAAATTCCAAAGAGTAAAAGAGTTCATACAACATATTTGATATTACATATTGAAATTTAGAAATGTTGATTCGTTTTTTTTCTTTTCAAATGGAAACTTGTCAAAACATAGGGTTTTTTTTAAATGAAAAATTGAGGAGACGTCTCCAACAAGTTCCTGGTATGGGGAAACATGTCCTAGTACCCAAGACACGTCCCAGGGGGTCGGAGAAGCGTCTCCATACAACTATGGAACAAACATTGTAAATGAATACAATTCAAAGATTTCATTTATTCATTTAAATTAGAGAGTAAGATGATGCAAAAAATATATATATATGAAATTCTGAAAAGGGAAAGATAATGATTGATCCAGTAAAGGTACAATTGCAGATATGAGATCCATTCTCACTTTCCAGCACTACAACTACCTAAATCCCTAGGCAAATGGGGAAAGAATATCACATATCCTATCGAATGGCCGATGGGAAAAGGGCCAAGACCCTTCTCCTAGTTGATCAAAAGTAATTCTATTCCACCGATTGTAGTTCTTGGTGCTAGCTTGTATACTTAGTTTCACTAAGTTAAGGGTTTGAAAAAACAGGTAGAAAGGGTTATTTGATTACACTGCTATCTTTCAGTATATGAAACAGAGCAGGGATAGTGAGGTCTTTGTTTCCCTTTGGTAAAGTGAGCATACCTAGAAAACTAAAAGATCTGCAGCATTTCAATGATTGCATTACAGAGCTATCCAGGGCATCGGAAATATATCAGAATTCATGTGATTCACCAAATCAACAAGATTTTTTACCTGTTATGTGATCCATCACATAACTCTGGTTACTTAGCAACTTATGTGTGTCAGTAGCCATACATTCTGTAGATTAGAGGGACAAAAAAGTAGTTCACTAGCAATCACTGTGCTTGCACTCCTAGAGATATCAGAAGTGAGAATACTGACGTTTATAACAACAATCATGTGAAATACGTGACCACTGAGGATTCGTCTCCTTGGTGGAGCCAAGGTAAAATAGAAAGGATCAGAAAAAAAAACAATCCAGACCACTGGCCTTGGTACTAGCTACAACTTTGACCCTATACCAGCAATCATAGAGAACCCCCTAGCCAGATGGATAAATTATATGCACAATATTCAAGAGGCTCTTATAACATAATTTTTAAATGTAGTGGAAATATTTGTCATGATTTGTAAATATTTTCCAGAAACAGAGCTTTTATTAGCCAAACCAACAAACAAATTAACCTATACAAAAGTTTTTAGTTTTTCCATAATAATTTGCAAGTATTTTCTTCAATAAACAAACCAAAATTTCAAAAGGAGTTGAAGATCAATCAACCAGAGATCCTTATGAAGATCAGTTCTGACAACTCGTGTTAGAAATTTTACAATTAATAGCCATAGTTTATTTGACAAAGTTTGTGAGGTCCCATTTGAGCATGTTAACATTGAAAATATATACTACTACATACACAGGTTACTGTCATCAATAATACTCATTAAATGTATATCTTGATAGTATACTACATGTCCACATGCATAAATATGCATAATGATTAATATAATGTGCAGACTTAAAATTTTCAAGTTTCAAACAGGCCACAATGTCTAGGATATGATTAAAAAGGAACCAATATTATCAGCACTGACCGTCTTGTAATCAAGTCCTTCATTTTCCTCTGGAGAATACCCATCTGAACTTATGTCGACAAATTTGATTGTCCCATAAAGCTTGTTCCTTTCTTGAAGCATATTAACCTACAACATCAAACTTTAAAATCATTAACAACATTACAAAGTAGCCAATAACTTTTTCCCAGGCTCCCATCAACTATATACTAAATCTACATCACTCAACTAATATCTTATGTACTAGATTTCCCGATTCCATTTGTCCCAATATAACAAAACCAATAACTTATAGCAATGATCAAATCAACAGGGAATTCAACCTATAAAACCAAGAATCACAAACCCAAAATTTGCATCTTCATTTTAACATGCATCAGTTATAAATAAGGACTGCATTAACTTGTTTACTAAACATAGGAGCTTTAGCTTAACACAAATAGAAAGTCAACCATGAGGAACAGAAAGGAAAGGAAAATAGGAAAATTATATTTTCAGTCAATTATTCATTTCAGTATTATACTGTATCTGCTATGATTATTAGTGTTGAAAATAGCTAGCTATTCCAACTTGGCCAAAAGTGTAAATTTATATGAATTTTTCTAGGACTTGAGGATACAGGTATTGAAAATATAGATTTAATTTTCAAAACACAAATAAGTAACAAATTCAACATAAAAGAATCATAATAGCATTATATTATAATTGAAAATAAACTGAATTATAACTTCTCAATCAACATTTTTGATACAATTCAAAATGGAACAAAATTAAGATGCATTAATAATATTGATTTTAATGATCTTGTAATTTCCCTGGGGAGGGGTCTTGAGGAGGCTCATAAAATCAGAATTGAAAATATGTCTGACTGTGAAAATCTAAAATCTTTAAATGCACTAATAATAGTTTAACCTAGGTGAGCACTGCAAGAACCTATTACTGCTTTCTTAGTCAGTTTATTTGAATAGTAAAAATATTAATCTTGATATGATACTTTATGGACCAGATAATATATGGAGTGACCCAACAGAAAAATATGGATGGATTCCAACCAAAACTCATCCCTTATCATCACTCCAAAATGAAATGGGTATTCTCCCTCACCTTTTTGAATTTTGATTGCACACAGACTAAGGGCAACAAATTTAATTTCTTCTATTGCAGGCCCGCAAGACTAATTTGGAGCATTCAAGCTGACCTATTTGCACTAAATAGGCTCTGAAAGCAATTAATTACTTTTTATGTCTTTCCTAACCCTTTCAAAGTCC
>VDFB02199082.1:0-10827 GCA_007258455.2 Sequoia sempervirens | reverse complement strand
TTTGTGAAGTAGGTTTTAATGATTCAAGCAAGAATTAAAGTCAAGATTCATAACATTCAATCAAGTGTCAAGATCTACATTCATGCTAGCCATTTCATACAAGATTGCAACCTCTTATTCAAGGGTTTGGTGAGTTGCAACATTACATATTGTTCATTCATCATTCCTTCATTCCATTCTATTTCATTTCAAGCTTTGATTACCAAACTAGGGTTTGACCAAGGCAAACCCCTATCCACTAATAAAAAAACATTTTCCCCTCTCTTTGATGTGTGATTTGCAGATTTAGGTTGAAGATCCATTATAGATCAAGATTGGAGAAAGTTGTCAAAGTTCTCACCTTTCTTGCAAGATTACATAAAGTAACCTACATGTCAGAATTCCAAGTTTCAAACTCAGAGTTCAGAAAGGAGAGAAGTTATAGGAGATTACTAGAGGATATTAGAGTTTTAGATCAACCTTGATATTGGGACTAAATTTCCACCTTGAGCATATGAGTCCCAGTATACAACTTTTCAGTCATTTTCTGTAGATCTTGGTTTACTAGTTGTAGATTTTGGATTCATCCTGAAACCTTATACTGGGACTAAATCGCCCCAACTAGCATATGAGTCTTGATGTGCATTAAAAGTCAAAATTTTGGGATTACAAGCCTTGTTTAGCACTTCTTTAGTTTTCCAGGTGCACCTCTTTTCATTTCTAGTTTATTATTCTAACGTGAAGTTTTATATTCTAGGTTACATTGTTAGATTTTCATATCATTTACATTTCCTTCTTTCTAAGCCTTTGCTTAGTGGTGAACCCCCTTTTGTCTTTAATCACACCCAAGGAGACCTCCTAGTAGCCCATCCCTCAATTGAGTCACTTGATTGAGCAATCTCTAGGGTTTCCTTGAATGAAATAGAGCAAAATAGGTATCCCCCTTGTGTGTTCTATCTCCTAAAAGGTGGGTACACCCTATCTTCTTTATTTGAGAGGTGATGCAAATTAGTTTGAGTTTGTGATTTATTGAGTGGATGTCTACAAGTTGGCAATGATGCTCAGTTAGAATTATTTTAGTTTATGGAAGGTTATTTTATTTTTTTGCCAATGGATAGATATATAGGGATGGTGCAATTTTAGATATTTTGACTTGAACAAGGCACTCTAAGCTTTGACTTGCTTAGGTGGCTCATTTAGTGTGATTTCAGATGAACCACCTAAGTAAGTCAAAGCTTAGAGTGTGATTTTAGATGAGCCATCTAAGAAAGTAAAAACTTATAATTTGATTTAAGATGAACCACCAAAACTTGAACATGATCCATTCTGATGGGTTTTTTGCATTCATAGGAAACTCTATGCTTACTAAATTTGTGGACTTTTGGTCTACTATCGACTTTGTGGATTTCTCATCTAAATCCAACCTTGTTGGACTTTAGTGTTGAATCAAATCGGTTTCTCCTCTTGTGACTAGTTTAAATGAACTCATCCACATTTATGGGAAACTCTTGGCCATCTAAAGTTGTATGGTTTTTTAAGTGACTCAACCATTTGAGAGAATCTAATAGTGAGCTAGTCTAGATGGAATTTTTACCTCCTGCTAGTTTGTAGCATTTTTTTGGTATGAGGGTTTCTCTTAGTCATTTGAACTTTGTGGGTAAAATCAAGTGCACTAAACTTTGAGAAGTTTAATAAACCAATTTAGATAAGCAATTCGTTTAGTGACATTAGCATGCACATCTATTGTGAGAAATTATTTAGCTAATGTAACTCATGTAGAATTTCATGTTTGAACATGTTGATTACATATTTTTCATTTGCTGGTACATTTATGGGTTTCCTACTTGCTTCTGCACTTTGCGGGAACCTTGAGGTCATCCAATCCTTGTGTAATTTTGACTTGCTACTCTAGATATTTCACTTTTACAATGACTTAGTCATTGTAGCTTCTATAATCTGAATTGGTTCAACTTCCTAACTACCCGAGGAATTAAAGGAGATTGAAACATGTAGAAAATGAGCTTTTGGACAAGGAGGAAATGCTTGGCATGTTTAAAAATGAATAATGAAAGGTAAAACCACCATGAAAAAATACCACAATGAATAGATTTTGATGAAGAGAACACCAAGGAAGTGGGATGTTACTAGAAAGGTGTGGTGACATTAGGAAGATGGAGACAAAGAAGATTTTATTTTGTAGATAATTTAATGATTGTAATCTTGAACTTTGAATCAATGAAGGAATGAGACATTTATTGTCTACAATTTTTTTTCTTTCATTGTGTATCATGGCTATGAGATTGGGCTACCTTGTAAGGGACCTTGGTCTTGACTACATCAGGAATATTGATAAGATGACCTTCATAAAACATGACATAATATATCTATTGTAAATACTCTAGATATATAGGACAAGGATAGATCCAATAAACTAAGAATGATTTTCCAAAACCGTGGGCTTAAAAAATGAGCCAATTACACTAGTAAAGGTGGTCCACATTCGACCCATACATCTCACCCCTAGGTGTAACTTCTCAAAAAATTAATGTAAGTCCTAGTTGATTTGTTTGAAGTCCAATATCAAGTTGGTTCAATGTAAATCCCAATAACTCCATGTAGGTGTAGTTACTACCTCTTATGCACACACACATAGTAAAAGCTAATAAAATATGCTAATTATAGCTAATTGAGCAACACACCAATTGAAGAACTTTTACAATTGTCATAAGACTAGTGACATGTGGCAAAAAGTTCCAACTATAGAGTCTCAATATTCCATCTGAGTGGGGTGTAAATTTTCATTTGGAAACATTATTTTTACTATTACAAATATTAAATAATTGTAACAAGACCTAAGACTTAAAAGATGTACAACTATTCCTTTAGTCCTAGCATTTAAAACCTTGTCATAGAAAGAGATACCCTTACTAATATTATTTTTCCTAGCATGATGAAATATAGAGTTAAAATTTTGGTATGTTATTCACCTATAGATAGTTTTTAGGTGAGAAATTTTGTGATTATTCAAGTTCCTATTTGAAAATTTTGATTGTAGACTAGTAAGATAGTGTCAAATGTTTGTGTGGTATGAATGTTATGGAGTAAATGTTGGTATTTGACATGGATGTATCTTATAGCCTAGTGTTGCTATAGTAGGAAATACATAATGTTTGGTGAATAAATCACTACCATATCATGAATTGAGTAAGTTGTTTGAGTGTGTATGGTAGTGCAAATGTACATGCAACATTTTTGGAGTGCATGCAGTGAAAAATAATAACACACATATGATCTAGGATTTTTTTAGAGGTAGCATAAATAATTAGGAAAATTTTATTTACTAAGTGTAGTGTCATATATTGTCACCCTTGGCAGTTTCACACTAGATTTTTCTCTCTCCTATGTGCTTGGACTTAATTATGCACCTAATTTCCTAAATTATGCATTCTATGGACCTTTTTAAACATTTATTAAAAACTCAAATGTGCAAGACCCAAGTATGCATTTAATAATTTACCGTCAACACTTTGGATCCCATAAAAAGTGGGATCTGGACTAGGGCGCCTTGCACCCTTGTCCTC
The DNA here is from genome assembly GCA_007258455.2 of Sequoia sempervirens. NCBI lineage: Eukaryota > Viridiplantae > Streptophyta > Pinopsida > Cupressales > Cupressaceae > Sequoia > Sequoia sempervirens. The sequence goes on along the minus strand of VDFB02199082.1, from coordinate 7,267 downwards.
TTAAAATGGCCCCAAATTTAAATATGTCAGTGTCAGTAATTTATTATTTAAAATTCAAATCCTAATTATCGGCCATTGGGATTTAATTCTAGGAAATTAGAAGAATTGCATTAAATACATAGTATTTTCATAATTTTAATTAAGGAGAAAATGAAGGGAAATTATTGAGCAAATTGAAGATCCTAAAATCAATCAAGGGAAATCAAGAGTAGATTTATTAGCATTATTTTCAGTCAAGCGTCATATCAATCCTTCATCATGTTTTCATGTAAGTTTTTTCATGTTTTGTGATCGTTTTTTTGTGAGTACTAACTCTTGTAGGTCTTCAATTCAAATCAAGTCAAATTGCAATCAATACTTGAAGGTGATGAGCATGACTTCAATCCATCAAGGAGATCAGATCTGAGTGGTGAGTTGCAACAAGTTGTTAATTTATTACTCCATTAGATCATTTAGCCTCTATCCCCCAAAAGGATAGGGTAAACCCACAAAAGTGGTTTATAATTCCAGTGAGGAAGGAAAACTCACAAAAATGACCCCAAGGCAAAAAATGTGATTTTGGGGGTTCGTATGAACCTACTAGTTCGAGTGAACCCATTTGAATCTTGCCAAAAAACAAAAAAATGCATTAGGAAGGGTGGCCGGAACTGCTCGAGGAACCCTAAGTTCGAAAGAGTTCCCCAGGGGTTCACTAAAACCCCTTATCCATCATTCTCCCCTTGAAACACAAAAAAAACGTAAATTTTTTCACTTTGGAGCTCAGTTTGAACATGAAAATGGTGAAGAATTCACAAACCCAACTAGAATCAGGTAGTCCTCGAAACGAGCTATCCAACAAATATAATATAATTTTTTTTTGGTTTTATTATGTATTTGTTTTTTTAGTTTTTATTAAACATAGGTTTTTCACCAAAATGCTATTTCGTTCTCGCGACATGTGAAAAAAATAGCAGATTGTCATTTTTTTTGAAAATATGAGTGCACCAGATATTGAAGTCTTTATCCAACCAAAAAATTGAATTTCGAGCATATACAAAAAAAAGTTACTACTGCTATATGGTCATCATGCTATGTCCGGGATTCTTAATTGGTTTTGAAACTTCATTCTCACATAAAAAAAAAAAATTCAATAAAAACTATTCTCCAACCAAGTGGGAACACTAGATATCAAAGTTACAAATCTAAATTTGAAAGAATTAGAATTTTATCCTTCATGAAAAAAAAGCCAGGTTATAATGCGGTGCATCAATTTTAAAAATGTTGTTTTCTCGAAAAACTAGTTTTCGAGGGAGATGGAAAAAGAAGTACAATCTGATTCCAAAATTTTGGAAAAAATATATTTGGAATCTATAGACAAAATTTCATGAAACTCAGTTTTCATCTCTTCAAATTTCTCACGGTTTAGTCGCTATAGTTACCCAAAAGTGGAGATTTAGTTAAATTTTTTATTTCAATGTCTAATTTGGCCAAAAATTAAACCATTATTGTGGGATCACCCGAGCAAGCCTTTATCATCAAATTTTGCCATTATGGAGGTAGAAATACCAACATGATGTATAACTAAGGTAAGGTCCTATATAAACAACCCTTCCCCTCCTTTTGAATGTGTAGGTTACAGATCTAAAGAGGGTTGGAAAGAGATTGAAGAATTTTTTCTCATTTATGCATTCAAGCCCTACAAGCTGAGAAGATATGGAAACTCCATTATATCGCTTAGACACTCAACGACCACCCCATATGATCAAATTTTCTCCTTTATTCATCAATTCTATCAATATTAATTTATTTAATTAATATTGCGCTTCCCACATAAGACTCTTAAAGTGTTTAATTTAATAATTAAATACTTTATTTAATGCCTTTATCTTCTCTAAATTAAATAAATACACCAATTTATTTAATTTAGTCATCCTAATCTATTGAATTAAAAATCAATTTAAAATTCTTCTTTTCTCACTCCTTGTCACATCCTCCATAATCCATCTCTAATATGAATTAATTTAATTAATTTATATTTAGGGTGTGTATCCTCTTAATCAAGGATTAATGTCACATCCTCCTACATTTACCACTTGTCTCTAATCTTCCATTAATTATCATAATCAAGTGTTTGCACAACTATAATCAAAGTCATTAGCTATTTCTAGCACCACTTTTTGGTCAATTCTTCCATTTTTCCTTTTTGGATATTGACCCTCCTTCCCATGAGAATTTTTAATTCTCATTTATTCATCCCATGTCTCTCTCCTCCCCATGTGAACTTTTAATTCACATTTTGTCTTTCCAAGGCTTCTAGAATATTTGACATGTCACCTCATGAACATGTGACCACTCACCTTTTGAGAGAGACCATCTCTATCCTTAGACTCTCCTAAGAATGTGAATTTTAATCACATTTTATTTCCCCCATCCCTCCTCCCTTTCCCCTTGCATGGAGATTTTGAGGAATTCCAAATTCTTTTCTCAAATGTCCCTTTTCACTCCCCTCACCTAACAACAAATTCCTTTCGGAGGGAGATCTTTCTCACTCCCCCAAGGTACTTGGAAGGTACTGTCCTTCCTCCACATCACATGTACCTCCTCCCTTCCACATCATCTACACATCATCTCACCCTTAGTCATCTCATTACCTCATTACGTCAAGATGTGAGGGCTTTGTGAGTCCTCAACCTCACCCAGCCCCCTTCATCTTGGCCTTTGTTGGGAGGCCTCAACCATTGAATTCCCTTTCTAGAGAATTTAAATTCTCCTATAAATACTCCCTTCTCAAGGGCATTTACAACACTTAGCCATTTTATAACTACAAGCTGCCAATTTGCATTCTCACTCATTCACTATCATCTAGCCATCCATTCTAATCATTTTGCATAAGTTGATCTTGCATTTAGTCACTCAAGAAGTCATCTAAGGAGCACACAAAGTCATCCAAATCAAGGGCCAACCAAGGAGTCTCCAACAGCAAGGAAGGTATAATCATTTGCATTTTGTTTTATCTACTTTCCTTCTTGTTTTATCACTCTTTAGGCTAATCTTGAAGTGTCCTTACTCTTTTATCATTTGCATTTTAAAGTTATTTTGGTAATAGAGTAGGGTAAAAACATTAAGGTGAAACATCATCAGTAACAAATGAAGATCCAACAATAGGATCCAAAAGGAAGAAGCCACAAGCTAGGGACTTGAGGCCTATGAAATCAGTTTTTGGTTTCATATCCACAGTCTAGGACACCCTTGGGACCCTTTTCCACCTAGTTCAAGTTCAAAATTGAATCACAGATGTATCAATATCTACTCTGCTCATTTTTGGTCTTCAATTTTGGTTGTTAGTTCTTAGTTTGTCTATTTTCATCTCAAAACAATACATTTTCATAGTTAATTAGTTGCATCATTGCATTTAATCAAAAAATAATTTTGAACCCCAAAAGAATTTAGATCTAGGATTGATTGACTCACCTTTTAGGTTGTAAGTTAATCTACTACCATTGTCTAACCCAAATTTTCATGTTATGCAAGTGAGAAGTAGATAATCCTAGTTAAATCCTAGGATTCACCCTTTCCATACATAACAACTACCACAAGATATGGTTTAGTTTTCCTTGTGGTGTAGGAAGCCATGCTCATGTTTAAGTATATTTGGTTAATAACCTTTGACTAATTTTTTGTAGTATTATTATAAGTAGAAGCTTTGGTTATCCATTTGGAGAAGTATTATTTGGAGTGATATGTAACACATTGGTTCATCATGGTACATTCATGATATAATTATGTGATGGTTGGTATTCAATGATAGGTTAGGGTGCTTAGTTAATTTGTATTATGTGAAAATGACTAGGGGGTTACTCTTATTTTAAGATATAGATGGAATAGGATGGTGCAAAGTTACTTGATGATGTTTGGATTCTATGAATAATGATAGTGGAGACTACACACTACATAATTTTAATAATTGAGAAAGTCATAAAAGAGAATAATTGTTTTTGGATTTTATTTTAGATTAATATAATCAGTAACTCTCTTTTTTAGTGGGTTTTCCCTTTAAACTAGGTTTCAAATGTAAACCCTTCTCTCTTATTTTTATGTAGTTTGTGTATTATTTCTACTTATTTTCAAATAGTTACTTATTGAATTGCTATAATGAAAATAACTATATTTATCATACAATCTCAAGATTTCTAATATCCTAGTTATCAATTGTGCCGAGGATTAAATTCCTAACACATATAGCAAGGTGTTAGGAAAAAACACATAAAGGAAAAATATAAGAGGGAAACTGTACTTAATTGAGCACTAAAGGGGAAAATATTGGGAGAGGGAGAAATTTAAAACACATGCATTAGATTAGAAAAAAAATATTTTGACTTTAGGATATTTTTGTTAGCTTGGACCTCAACCACTTAAATATTTTGAAGGTGGAATATCATTTTATCTTAGCATAAGCTTTATCAAAATTGATATTGACTAAAATAATATTTTCTTATATTTTGGGTCTTGCCAACTATCTCATAAATTGAGCACAAATTGTCTAAGACAAATTAACTAGGGCCTAACAACCTTGTTTATTATAGATGCACAATATTTTGAATAATTTATCTTATGCACTTGAGAATGGCATTAGTAAGAATCTTACATAGAGTATTCAAGTGTTATAGGTCTCTAGCTAGAGATACCTTGTTCATTTCTTCCTTTCACGAGGAGCTTGACAAGAACCTAAGTAATAAAAGGGCCAAGAAATCATTTAGATAATATTTTCTTTCATAATTCAAAGAGGTCCTCTTTGCTCAAATATCACAACCTTATAGAGCTCATTGTCAATCCCATCTAGTTCTAGGACTTTTCCATCTTCCATGTTATGAAAGGTAGAATTGGTCTCTTCAAGAGTGATTTTCCATCTATTATTATGAAAGATAGGAATCAAACCCCAATTTATAGAAGTTTATACATAGTATCCACTACCTATACAACCTAATATTTATATACTTTAGATAGTGCATTTAGTTATTCTCCTCCTCAAAATTATCTAGTATCAAACAATTGAATTCAATGGCTCAAAAAATTCACTTTCATTTTCTCATTCATCAATTCAAACAAATTTGAATGGAAACTTCAAGACAATTCAATGTTTTGATTTGATTTCATCAAGCAAGATACATTTTTAATCTGCAAGTTTCAATATGCATTCCATTGATTAGTCTTCTCCAATGTTTTCATCTCATCCTTCACTCCTCACGGCCTTCATTCATCTACAATTTTATTAGTTTTAAATCTTCATAGATAATTGTGTGCTGGTCACTCCATACTCCAACTCCTCGTGCCCATGTCCTCCAACATTTATCTGCAAGTTTAGAATTGCCCAAAGATATATATGAATTTGAAAAGTAATTTATGACATCCAAATTCATAGTTATAAATAAAATTCACTTTCCTTTTGAAAAAAAAAACCAGAGCTATGTGCTTAAAGTCTTTACTATTTGATAGATTTTCTTTTGATAGACTAATATTATAATAGTCTAAATAATAATTTAGAAACTAATCATTTTGAAATACAAAAAATGATTTTTTAATGAAAATAATTGAAGCATCAAAAACACTTGCAATGCATTTTAAAAATTGGTTTTCAATATTAAAAAATCACCTTTTAATAACAAATTTCAATAAATATACTGAAATCATTAATAAAGTTTCAGGAAAGATAACATGGTGATATAATAGTGAATAAAATAGATCTGTGAATGCCAATGATTGAGTTCTAGAGTCAATCAAATGCAGGAACTTCATTTGGTCAATTTGAGATTATCCAGTTACGTATTTTTTTTGGATAAGATGTTTTCAGACTATGAGATGCAGCTCTGTACTAGGCAATGTTTTATTAGATCAGCCTGCCTTACATGAAGAAAATTTTGTAGGCTAACTTGCCTTTTACTTAATCACCACCCTTTGTCCGCTACAATCCAAGCCCACCCTTACGTAATACAACCAAAAATTCTCACCAAATTTGGTAAGTATTCTTGCATGATTTGAAAAGTGGCAATATTATGAGGGTATGTGGCTGACGACTTTTTTTTCACCCAAAATTAATGAAACGAAAAGGGTTTTTAGAGGAGATTCTCAGCTTTCCATAAATATAAATTATGATTTAATTTGAATTTAATAAATAATTATTATTCATTTTCTATTAGAATTATGACTAAAGTCCCGATCGAGTAGGCTGGATTGAAAACATCTATAACTTTCAAATGGTATCATTTTTGAATCCAAAAAATAAGTACATTCTATGCTTCACATACTATAGGATTAAAAAAAATAAAAAATTAAATTTCATGAAGTTTTGGCCAAGTTAAGGTAGCTCTATTATACGTAGTTTTTATATATTTTCTAAAAAGTTATTTTGAAAAAATTCATAATTAATTATTTACTTGGAAAAAATTACAAAAAAATATGTATCACATCCGGACATGAGTCCTCTACTTATATATAAAAATCTTACAAAAAATATTATCATTTTTATTATGGTTAGGTGGCTCCATTGCATTAACCTACTTATTTTTCTTTTCCCAAATTTAAGTACTACTGCATTGAAATTTCAAATTTTCACCAAATAGATTTTATTTATTTTTAAATAAACCTAGTATTTTAGAAACTACATTCAATTTTCTACAAATTCTGTTCTTACATATTTTTGAAATAATATAGATAACTTATTCAAATATTTATGTCAAGTTGCCTAACACTGATTTTTCTGAATTTTTTGCCACTTAAGGGCCTATTTTTTGCACGATGATCCTGCACATACCCAAACATGACATAATATCTCTATCATAAGCACTCTAGATATATAGGCCAAGGAGACCTAATAAACTAATAATGATTTAAAAAAAGCCATGGGCTTTAAAAAATGAGCCAATTACACTAGTAAAGGTGGTCCTCATTCAATCCATACATCCCACCCTTAGGTATAACTTCTCCACAAATGAATGTAACTCCTAGTTGATTTGAATGAATTTCAAGATCAAGTGGGTTTAAAGTAAATTCCAATAACCCCATGTAGGTGTAATTATTACCTAGTTTACACCTTTTCCATATATAATAAGTAGCCAATCAAATATTCCAAGTATAGTCAATTGACTCATTGAGTAACCCCCAACTCAAGGACTTTTACAATTTTCATAAGATTAGTGACATGTGGAAAATAGTTCCAACTATGGAGTTTCAATATTCCCTTTGAGTGGGCTTCAATTTTTCATGTGGAAACATTATTTTTAGTATTAAAAAT
>VDFB02199081.1:0-15122 GCA_007258455.2 Sequoia sempervirens | reverse complement strand
TTGGATGTGTGTGTCCTCAATCATAATTGTTGTGAGCAGATGTGTTTGTCCCTGTTCATAACCTTGATATTGGGTAGATGTGTTTGTCCCTATCCAAACTTGATGTAATACCTTGGGTAGATGTGTTAGTCCCTATCCTTGGTTCCATGCATAGAAGTGTTTGTCCCTATCCTTGGAAGAAAGTACACTAAGCGTAATGAGGCTAGTTCCACTATTGCTTGACATGAGTAGATGTGTATGTCCCTACTCTTATCTTATATTGTTTGGTGAGCTACTATGTGTGGTCAGCAAGTATTGTGATGTACTTTCACCCCATGTTCACACTAAGGGGGGTTGTTGGGAACTAGTGTTCACATAGGTGTTAATTAATGTTATAAAATAAGTGTTATAAAATTAAGTTGTTGAGAAACAACTTAATATTATTAATAGTCACATAATAAGTTAATAGGTTTGTTGAGTGTTGGGAATGTCAATTCATTCCCGTAGGTTATTTGTTATTTGGTTATGCATTGTTAAAACAACTCATAACTTTAGTATGTTGTTAGAGGAGTTTCCTATATTGTAGGAGATTGAACTCCTATATATATGTTATATATTTGAATGAAAAAAGAGCAGAAGATGATATTATTTTGTGTTTAATTTATGCAGCTCCCGTTTATCTTTGTCCATATTTGTAATAATTAGTGAAGGTCCAATCACCCATCATTTTAGTCCCCTCCATTCTAGTAGTGTAGTAGTAGTTATAACCTTGAATGAACTCATCTCATGTGGGTCATGCTTGCACATGTTAATTAGCTATATACAGGTTATGCCTATTAAGTTATAACTCTCGGAACACCCTCTTGGGTTTAAGTTGAGCCCAAAGTATAGGAGAGATTATCTAATCTCATATGTTAACCTTTAACCATCCTAAGTCTATTGATGAGCCTCTGTTAACCTTCTTGATGACAAATCCATGGCCTTGAAGGTAAAAAAGCTCTAGAATTTGGGAGACCAATTTTGGGACCAACAAAGTGGACGAAGGTTGTAGTGATGTCCTATTAGTCTTTCCTTTTGTAGGTGTAGCTAGACTTGATCACCAACCTAAAAGGTGTGTGGTGTTTGATGCTTATCATTGTGCTACTTGTACTTAGCATTAGCCTACTATAGAATTGTTTGCACTTGTTGAATTTGTTCTATGAATTGAACATGTTTGTCATTTTCCTTTTGAGTTGAAGGAGTTGATGTTGTCGATGATAGAACATGATAAGCTACGTCAATGGGTGCCAGAGGTTGGAGACCCAAGTAGACTTGAAAAGGGTTGTGTGCGATAGAGTTGTGCAAGGCTTTGCTGCAGCTGCATTGAGTGAAGGTAGACTTTCATCATAACTGCATTGCTTCTCCAAATTGTACACCCTAAGAGGATGCACTATCATCTTGTTTACCACTTTTGTTTGTCCATCACTCTATGGATGAAGTGCAGTAGAGTTGTTTAACTTTGTGTGTAGCATAGATGAAATTTCTTTCCAAAAATTGTTCAAGAACCTTGTGTCTCTATTAGATAAGATAGTTTTTGAGATTCCAAAGTTGATCTAGACATGCTAAAACTATATTTGAGCTATTTCTAAAGCTGAGATTGCTTTCTTTCAAGGTATTAGAATTGCCATCTTTGAGAATCTATCAACTACTGCAAAAAACACAATTATTACCATGCTTTGTAGTAGGGTAGCTTGAGAAGTCCATGGAAATAGATTCCCATGGTCTTGTTGGAACTGATAGAGGTGTGTACAAACCTTGCTTCTGGTTGATTGATTTGACAATTGGCAATTGCACATGTGGTAAAGACCTGATGTATTTGGCAATATCTAACCTAAGGTGTGGCTAAAAGAAGTACTTCTATTACATTGCAAGAGTCTTTTCAACTCCAAAGTGTCTTGCAACCTTGCTGAAATGAGGCATCTTGTGGAACACCCAAGTGCCTAAGGTGGTATAGAAGTCCATATTGCAAGTAGAAATCTATAATTGATTTTCACAAAGCAAACTTTGATAAATATCTACAAAATCCATGTTAGATAGATACAATTCTGGACATGCATTGACTTCGTGTCCACATGCATCAAGCACAAAAAGTAAAGCTTGAACTAGTGGATGACTCAAATAATTTGTGATTGGATTGGCACTTTCCTTCTCATGTTTGATGTTCAAATGGAATTGTTGATGATAAGAAGACCACTTTTGATGTTGCTCTTGTTGTAACTTGTCCTGAATCTGCAAGAACTGAACTGGCTTGTGATTTGTGTGGATCATTGTCTCCTTCCCCAAGATATAATTCTTCCAATCGTTACATCCTTGAACAATAGCATAAAAGCTCACAATCATATTTTGGGTAGTTTCTTATCAGTTTGGTGAATCTTTGATTGTGGTAAGAAACTAGGTAACCATGTTGAGTGAGAACTTCTCCAAATGCATATTCAGATGCATTTGTCTCAATGTCAAATAGTTGTTGAAGATTTGGTAACATAAGGATTGGTGCAAAATAGAGTCTACATTTCATTTTTTAAATGCTTTCTGTTGTGTGGCTGACAAGATGAACTTTGCTTTAGTGCATCTTTGGTAACCTAGTTTAGAGGTCAAGTCACATGAGAAAAACCAAATACAAATCTCATGTAGAAATTTACTAGTTCCAAGAAGCTATGGGGCTTTGTGAGATTCTTTGGTTGTGGCCATTCCTAGATGGCTTGAATCTTGGTTGGGTCCACTTGCACTCATTGTGCGTCTTCTATGTATCCCAGATATTATATCTCACTTTGTAAATGAACATTTTTCCATGTTTTCATAGAGCTTTTTCTTACACAAAGAATCAAGAACTTGCTCTATATAGAGGATATGTTTATCGCATGTTTTGCTGAAGATTAGGATGTCATAAGGTACACTATAACAAATGAAGTGGTGAATGGCTTGACAATGCCATCCATCATCCACATGAATGTAGTTGGTGTGCTAGTTAAGTCGAAGGGCACGACTAACCATTCAAATGAACTTTCTTTGGCCTTGAAGGTTGTCTTCCAGATGTTTGTAGGTTTAATAAGAATATGATGATACCTAGACTTAGATCAATCTTGGTGAAGAATTTTGTACCACAAAGTTTGTCCAACAAGTCCTCAATCCTTCAAAGAGGGTGGTGGATTGTCATTCTATGTTACCGATTTCGTTAAAGGTCTTTATGATGATTTTGTTAAAAGACTAAACTAATCCATTGGCTTGCCGATGTGAAATCATAAACTCATCTAATATGTGCATTGTGTTAGCTGAAATATGTGTTCCCCAATCATTGATGATGTTCTGTGGAAAACCAAAGTGGTCAATGATATTTTCCCACATGATTCTAGCAATGATCACAATAGTACAATCTTTGGGAGGTGTGGCCTCATCCCATTTGGTGAGGTAACCAACTGCATTGATAATATACATCCATTGTTCAAGTTGGTGGGCTTATAGATCCCATGAAATTAACTACCCATGTTTCAAATGGTTCTTGTGTAAGGATAGTTATGAAGAGCATTTTGTCCCTCCTATTAGTTTTTCTTACTATAGATTTCACATTCTAGGTAATATTCAATGACATCTCAAAAGATTGTTGGCCACCATAATTCAGCAAGAAGTATTTTATGGGCTGGAGCCTCTCTTGTGTAATGTCCACTTGCAATACCTTCATGACATTCACACAAAACCCTTCTTGTTCATGTTTGAGCACACATTCTCATAGAATCTCATCTCGCTTGAGCTTGTACAATTCACCTTCACGTTTAATTAATAGATATAGCACAACTTTGATGGAAATTTTCTTGTGTTGGTGAATTGATTATCCTTTTGGTGCTTGTTCTTAGGATTAGCTTTTGTAGAAGTTCCTCCAATGGCCATGCGATTTGCACAAAAGTTTTGATGAATTTCCTATAATACCCTAAATGACCTAGAAATGCCTATATGTCACATTGAGGAGCCGTTGCTTCCAACTTTAAGATGACATTAAGTTTCACTAGATCCACTAATATGCTTTCTTTACAAATCACACATCCCAAAAGTGTTCCAAACGGTGTAGCAAATAAACATATCTTCAACTTGAGGGATATTTGCAATTGGCAACATCTCATAAACATGAAATGTAGGTTTGTATGCTGATCTTTAACCAGGCCATATATTGTCAAATCATTCAGGTAAACTTGTAAAAAGTCATAGATGAAATCCTTGAATGCTTCGGCCTTCAATGACTATTAGAGAAAAAACAATGAGAACATTCTTTTGTCCAAATTGTATAACATCATACACAAAAGATCCCATCTTGTAGCAGAGGTAGTCTTTGCCTTAGCTTTTGGAGCTATTTGAATTTAATGGTATCCCAAGAATACATCTGCAAAAGTGTAGATCTCACATCTAGTTACTCCCTTGAGAATCTCCTCAATAAATGGTGTTAGGGACTGATCAGCAACATAGGATTCGTTTAATGCACTATAGTCTATGCAGATTTTGGTCCATCCATCCCCCTTTATGTAAATAACCATGAGCTTGAGCCATTCAAACTCCTCAATTGTAAAAATGAGTAGTGCAGCCAACATTTTATCTATTTCAGTTTTGACCTTGAATCCTAAGTTCTCATTCATTTTGTATGGGCATTTCTTAATGGGTTTGGTACCTAAACAAAGTTAAATCCATATTTTTCTCAATGATTGATGTAAATCCTTCATGTTAATCCTTAGGGAACATATTGTGAAATTCTTTTTAACTCCACAATACATGCTAGTTTGACATCAATCTTATACTCACCAATAATTGCAATTTGAGGCTCCTTTGCTTTGATATTTCCTCTTTCTTGCACAAAGATAGCATATAATAGGGCACTTTAGGGGCCTTATTAGTCCAAAGTTGCCGCTCACCTTTTGTGATGCCAATCTTTAGAGGTGGAATCTAGTCAATGTTGTCTCCATCTTCCTCATAAACTTGGTGTACTATTTTGTGGGAATTGTCTTTAGCTACAATGTGGCTTCTGTTATTGTCTTGAATTTTCTTCATTTGTGAACAAAATTTTAATTTTTGTGGATTCTTCTCCAATATACACTTGTTGAATTGTTTCTTAATGACATTTTCTTGGAAAATGTCTTGTCTCATGATCATTAAGGTATTATCAATGTTTGGTTGTGTTAATTGGAAAGGAAATGTATATATAATATGGTCCTCCATTTCATCTCAATCATGGTGAGCACCTAGATGTTTGTGAGTGTGCGGAAGCAATATGGAGATAAAATGTTAGACAAAGAAGGATATTAGAACTGAAACTAACTGTTTGATCAACATTCACGTTCTATACATGGCATGCTCTCATGGAGATGCGTGTTTGTGTATTTACAATGCCAAGATATATCCCTATTTGTTATGTTATAGATGTACATTTATAATTTACATGTTCTTGAAGATGGAGGCCATTATGGAAGTGAGTTGATTCGTATTCCATATGGGAATCTTCATCTTTTGATGTTTAGGATTCTAGTTGTGCATTGTGCTGACAAGTAGAATGCCATGAAATAACTCAAAAAGATGGTGAGATTGTAATGTGGTGCTCAATGGTGTTGCTTGATGTCAACGCTTAGTTCTAAATCGTGCACCTTGTGCATTGATGTGTGAGAATGCAAGTGTGGTGTTGAACATAGATAGAATTGGCAACATTGTATGACATAATTCTTGGCATTTGTAGATAACAAATGATGCAAATGTTTGTGCATGAGATAAGTGGCTTTTGAGTTGTGTGGCATGGTTCTTGGCACCACACAGGTGGTGCATGAGTAAGGAGCTATGTGTAGGTGTTGGCATAGTTCTTGGCATTGCATAGGTGGCACATGAAGTGAGGAGCTGCATGCGGGATTGTGCACTGTGGTGCCAATATTTAATAGTATGTCTTTGTGCTGGAGTGGATGGATTATTTGCCAATTCTTGAAAGACAATTGTTTTGATTGTGTTGAAGGAAACTTGTGCAATTCAATCTAGAGACTATGGGGCAAGTTTGATCCATGGAATCACATCAAGAATTCTATCTGGTTTTGCTCATTGAGATGGTGATGCTTTGGGGGTTGGTTGTGTAGACACCTTGGTAACAATGTAGATAGGGATGCCAAGGATTGTCACTGGAATCAATTGGCTTGACGTCACATACTAGCTCCTCTTGTAAAGGATTAATAGCATATGAAAAGTAGCACTATCCCATGAAATGCATATAGTTGGTGTTGTAGGAATTGATCCATCCCAAACTATAAGGTTGTAAGTGAGGCATGGATGGCAAATGAGGTTCTTCATGCTATCGCCATTGACTAGATAAACTAACGGGTGCTCTTGCACCCAAATTTGTGAATGGAATAGGCATTTTTCTTTTGTGTTTGGTGCAGATGTGGTGATTGTTGCACATAGATAGACAATGTTGAGGTCCATGTTTGCTGGTTTGTGAGAACCCTTTGTTTATGTGCGCTTGAACAAATCATTTTGTGCATGGTAGTTTGTGTTGGAGTGCTTGTTGGATTTGTGCTTGTTGCACTACTTGTCTTGGATAGTTTGCTCTTGGTTGAAGGCGGCATTTCTTTGGCATAGGGTATTTATCTTGTTTTCCATTTAGTCTTGACTCCTCAATGACTATCACATAGCAATAGTCTTCTTCCATTGTGTTGAGCTTGTCCAATTTCAGCTTGGACTGAATGAATGTGTTGCTCCAACTCAAATGTGCCCAATTTCACATAGAGGTCATGGAAGGTATTGCTGCACTTGTAGATTGACTGGTCATGTTCTTGGTGTAGTTGTTGCAATTGAATGTGGTGGTCATCATAGACATCTTTAAGAGTTTTCATCCTTGAAGGCTTCTAGAAAATTTTCCTAGATAAGGCTTAGATTTTCTTTTTGTTTGGTCTTCTTCCCAAAGTGCATGGGCTTGCCACCATTTCCTGATTGATGAATAGAGTTTCAAAAGCACAATCTTGATCTTTTCCTCATTAGAAAGTCATTCATAGAGAATATAACTCTAGTTGATCCAACTAGTTGTATACACCATTTACATCTATTTTACCCTCAAACACAGGAATGTCTAAATTCACTTGGAATCTAGGGGGAGTTGGCAATTAAAAGCTTTACTTGGCGATTGTCTTGATGAAACTAATCATAAGAGGACTTTCGTGAATTGGCTAAACAAAAATGCCCACTAGTTTTGAAGAGCCTTTCCAATTTCATCTTTGATTAGTGTGTGGATTGCATCTTGCTCTTTTGTCATCCAAACGTGTTCAAAATGACTTGGAAGATAATTTGATGGATCTTGTGGTTTGATACCAAGGATTAGATGCTTTGATCTCATTTGGTTAGACATGCAAGATGAATCACTTTGAAGGACAATGCTCTAGGCGAGCGCCTAGATGTGTTGTGAGCATCTAGAAACAATATGGATATACAACATTAGACAAAGAAGGATATTAGAATTGGAACAAATCATTTTATTAATTTGCGTGTTTTGTACGTGGCACACTCTTGTGGAGATGTGTGGTTGTGTATGTTTGGATGCTAAAATCTCTCTTTATTTGTTATGTTATAGATGTGAATTTATAATTTACATGTTCGTGAAGATAGAATCCATTATGGAAGTTGAACTGATTATTCTTCCATGTATGACTTTTCATCATCTGGTGGTTAGGATTGTGTGCTATGTTGACAAGTGGCATGTCATGAAATGGCTTGAGAAGATGTGTGGGATTGTCATGTGGTGCTTAGTGGTGTTGCAGGATGTTCTGTGTTGAGTTCTAAATTGAGTACAATATGCAGGAATGCAAGTGCAATGCTAAATATAGATTGTCGGCAATGTTGTATGACATGATCCTTGGTCTTGCGTGGATGACACATGATTCAAAGGTCTATATATGAGTTGAGTGGCAGATAAGTAGTCTTGTCTCACAAGAAATCGCGAGTTAGCTGAGTTTTTAATCTATGGAATAGACATCCACGTTGTTCATTTGGCACCAAGATTGACTTTTTATTATAGGATGGTTGTTTTCTTTTGCAAGTTCTATTACTTCAAAGTACCCATGATGTTGACCTTTGTATTGTAACACACCCAATGGTTGTACTTTGGTCTTATTTAGTTATATTCCAAAAACAAAATTTTCTGAGATGACTGTAATGTTGTGCATCGCATCTTGATCTATGCATCCTTTGTCAAAATGTTCACCTCTGCTCCAGTATCAATTAGTGTTAAACACTCAGCATCCATTAATTGTAGCATAGACCAGCAATCCTGATTGTAATCAGTTAATCAGTTATCTTGGCTGAGCCCAACTCCTTTGGTTGTTCTCGGCCCTTATCAGTGGTTTGCCTAAGCCAATTCTTAAGTCGTGCAAGGTTTCTTCAGTCTTAAAGAGATCAAAGATCTTAGACAATTCAGGGATTTCTAGTGCAGTTTTTTCTTTTGCCTCCTTTTGCTTGGTTTCTACATTATTGGTGTATTTAATTTTGCCTTGTGATTCTTGGATGACATTGACTACTTTCTGTCAAATGTTTTTCTACATGGAGCCATGGGGATATTTTGTGCTTATTCACCAAGCTTGGGAGGCTGGGTTGCTTTATGTAGTAATATTTATCTATGGGTCTACTTTTCAAAGTACTCCATTTTTTGTTTTCCTTGTGATCCTGACACTGTTTTTCCTTTCCCTTGCCAAAATCTGATTCGTGCTAGCATCTTTTCGCAACTTATCTTGTTGGAGGATCTTCTCACACACAACTTTAGGCAATCCTCAGTTTGGTGGTCTGCTATACAATGCTCACACTAAGGGAATTTCAAGCAATTCCTTTGCATATGCTTAGGTTCTCCACATTTGAAACGTCGCTGGGATTTACCTTCAGTCCAACCTCCATTACTTCAGCTACAAAATGGATTTCCATATCCTGATCCATGCCTCTCATAATTCAGACCAAAACTTTGGTTCCATCAATTGTAGGCTTTCTAGTTGTAACTTGCAAAAGTAGTTGCTTAGATGTGGTACTTCTGCAAATCTGGGTTATACAATGGTGGTAATTCTGTCTGAATACTTAAATATATGGTGAATATCTATCACTAGCCAAGGTAGCATGCTTAGCACATCTTATTGATGACAATAATCCATTGTATCATGCACATACTGTTACATCTTGCACCATGTAGAGACCTTATTCTGTTTTGCTTTATGTAATAGCAAACATTGCTTAGTCTCATGATCAGCTTCACAGATTTTGCAGGCAACTATCAAAACCTTCACATTCTTCTGCAGGCAGCTGATCTTATTATGTCCTCGACACTCAACACATTAGACTTCAAATTGAATTCCTGTGGTAGTAGTGGGCAACTTTTGCAGTTGTGTTGACATATTTCCATTTGTGCCTCTAGAAATGGACATAACCTGTGTCAAAGCTTCCAACTGCTTCGATGTGCAGTGCAGCTTCCTAGGCTTTGCACTAATTGGTTTAGGTCTTCTGTGACGGACTTTTGGTGGGAGCTGACAATCCTGCTATGAACCATTGTACATGCTGCATTGTGTGTAACTTTTAAGACAACCTAGACCGCGTGTCTGAACTGCATCATAGGGTCAAACACCCTTGGATAATTCTTTAGTTTCTTACAACAAACAATTATTTATTGCCCAAACTCAAAAGTATCAAATTCTTTGAAAACACACTTTTCAATTGCTCATAATCCTCCATAGATTGTGTGGGTTTGTATTTCCAGCACTAGGCATGCACATGATCTAGCAATCTAGTAACAAAGTGACTGGCTTTCAATTCTAGTGCAGTAACTTCTTTTGCTCTCTACAAAACCATTTTGTGCTTATGCTCCAAGGACATTGTTAGTCCTTTATATCATATCAATTTCATGGTTATTTCATAATGGACATATATGTTGTTTTTTTGAACCATCTGTGGTACATATGTAATAATTAGTATTGGAATATTTTGGTGGAATGTTCATATGTTGCCACTTGTGCATGGTTCATGTAATGTCACCTTCTTAGTCAGTCCCAGTTGCGAGAGGTTAGCCTATCATCTTAACCCTTGTAGGCTAACAGTTATGGATAGAGGGTCCTCAAAGGCAGTTACTTGGTCGATTGGTGACATAACCTCTCATCAGTGCTTAGTTTGGATCAGGATTGGGCCTTTGCAGAGGTTATAGGACTCAGTTTTGCATACTTACTATTTATAGTAAGTCATCTATCCAGAGTTACTATATATAGCAGGGCACCTGGTCACATGGTGATTGGCAGTGTTGACTTCCATTTCAGTTGGCATGGCGAAATAATAAGTATTTAATGAGATATTAATATTTTAATGGCTTTTAAATGATATTTAATTATAAAAGTTTATATTATAAAGTTATCATTTAACTTTATAATGAGTGGGGCCATTTTAAGTGAATGAGTAAATTAATACTTCATGGAAAAGCACCCCACATCTTGGATATAATATAAAGTCAACAAAAGCAAATATTAAAAAGGTCATTTTAATGTTATTAAAGCTACTTGAAAAATCGTGCCAAGTGATGAGAAGTATAAAAAGCCTCCAAAAGCAAATCGACTTCATTGTTTGAATACTCAAATTTGTCATTTTGTGAGTGCCTTGGAGTTTGTGCTTGAGACCAAAGGTTTCTGCAGAATTTCACCATTTCAGACTTTGGAGAACGGGAAAATCTTCATAGTCAAGCAATCTGAGGTTGTGAAAGACCAGTTGAAGTTTGCTCCTGAGTTGGCTTCATTACAGAGGTCAAATTTGTGCTTATTGGAGAAAGATAAACAAGGGTTTGAACAAGAATTTACTGTGAAGGCAATAAATTATTGTGGCTGCAATTATCAACATCTTTGGCTCACATTTCAAGGGTTTATAGCTGCTGTAGCTGGCCGTACTTTTGCCTACAGCTGGGACGTGTTTCTTCTTCAGCCCAAACGCCTTCCTTCTTTGGTATATCCCTCCTCCATTGTGATTTCCTAGGCCTTCAAGGACAATGTGCATCGATTCCAAGGTGGATAATTCACTTTAAAGGGCAAATCGAATTATATATCAGAATATATATTTTGCTGCAATAAATTTCCAGATTTCAATAAATCATCATTTGCTCATTCCTGGTACGCTGTTGAGCATTTGGCTTGTAATTACTCTTCAGAAATAATTAAAGTTCTTGCATGTAGTTGAGTTTCATTTCATTGTACATTTTAGTGCATTGTATTTCTTTCCTGGCATATTATTGTCAAAATACAAAAGAATCATATATTGTCAAAAACACAAAAAAAATTGCAAAACAACAAAACAAAACAAAAAATCACCATCATTGAGCATCAGTTCGGGGGTTAGAGACACCAGGTCTCTTACAGTATGAGTGTTCTGCCATTGCTGACATTGATTTCATGAGCAAAAATATTATATTTTATACTAAGGGAAGAGGAACAAGGTCTAACATTGGGAAACACCTCAGGTTCCAAAGGGTGATATAGTTTCTGGTATTTTGGGTATCCACAGGTCTAGCTCTAGTAGTAGTGAGGACAACATCACAGGTCTTATGGTAGATAGAGAGGTTTCGAGGGAGACCCCTAAGGATACAGGAAAGGAGTGGGCTAGGTTAGAGAGTTTGGAGACAGAGTTTAGGAGAAGGCATGATAACATGATGGATATGGTGTCTCAGCTTATGGGTACAATGAGGCAGATTATTCCATAGCAGCATGTGTTTCAGATAGGACAGTCTAGTGGCACTGCAGGGGTAGAGCAGCCACAGGTGACAATTCAACAAAATTCTTCTTCTAGCATTCCTGAGCATAGGCCCGGTCAGCCTACTTTTATTACAAGGGAGGTTCCTCCAATCCAGCTGGCAGAGCAGCAAGTCCCTCAAGCAGAGATTCAGACACCTCATGGTCTTTTAGCGGTAGATGTGACTAGACACTATGTCGAGTATATGACACTATCTCTTGAGATCAGGTAGGCGTTGACTTTACATGAGTTTCTAGATGCTAAGTGACCCAAAGGTGGAGGTAGAATTGAGCACAGAGCACCTTAGCCACAACCACCACCACCACAGGTGAATAGAGACCTCTAGCAGGCAGTGAGCAAGATTACCTTGCTGCACTTTGATGGCACTGACAAGTGCTTGACTAGGTCTTGGGTTCAGAAATTGGATAATTATTTATCTTTGAGACCCATGTAGGAGGATGAGGCTATCAAGTTTGCAACATTGCATTTTGATGGTTTGGTGCATGACTGGTGGCATCATGGGATGTACACCTTGCAACATCATTTGGTTAACACTTATTAGGAGTTCACCAACAGGCTCATTGAGCGTTTTGACAAAAAGGATCCAAAACTCTATTTCAGGGAGCTTGCTTAGCTTAGGCAAGGGAGCAACTTAGAATCATATATAAGTGAATTCCAGAGACTTTCAGTCATGGTTACAAGGATTTCAGAGAGGAGGCTTGTTATATTGTTCATAGAAGGTTTATATGAGCCTATGAGAGGATGGATCAAAGCTTTTGATTCCCCTACCTTGCAAGAGGCTATGTGGAAAGCTCATAGCATGGAACTTGCAGCACCTCGCAGCAAGTTTACTTTTGGTTCATCATCTTCATCAAAGCCCAACAAGTCATTTTCCAAAAAGAAAGAGAAATCAGATTCAAAAGAAAAAGTTGCAACACCTTTGGATCGAGATACTCTTAATGATTTGCGTAAGAAAAAGCTTTTTTTTTATTGGAAGGGGCCATATGATGAAAAACATGATTGTCCTCTAAGACCCAAGGTGAAAAACAAGCAAATGGAGTGATTTTATGATGGTGAAGAAGTGGCTGATATGACAGACTAGAAAGCTGATTATGATGATTCTGGGTCTGAAAAATCAGAAAGTGAAAGTGAAAGTGATGGATTAATGAAGCTTTAAGAGGCACGTCTATCTAACATACAAAAAGATGGATCTTTTAGGTTGCGTTGGCTCTTGGCTGGTCAATAGGTTATCACATTACTTGATACAGGTGCAACCCATAATTTCATAGATGCACGCTTGGTTGAAAGACGTGGCATCCAAACTGAGGAATTTGAAGGCATAAGGGTTAAGGTGGCTGATGGATATACTCTCAAGTGTGAGAGAAGGATTACAAACCTTCCTATGTGCCTTAATAACTATGAATTTAAGGCTGATTTTTATGTTGTAAACATGGGTGACATCGATGTGGTCCTTGACATGACATGGCTGCATGATATTGGTGAGTTTACACTCAATCTTCGTTTGATGGAGATGAAGTTTAAGGCCAACGGGAAGTCACATGCATTGAAAGCCATCAAGGAAAGCAATTTGAGAATGATAACTCTTAGACGGATGGAGAGACTCATTCAACATGGTGTGGTTGAGTGGGCTGTTGAGTGTAGGTTGATGGCATCACAAGAGGAGCAGCAAAAATTAGAATATCATCCAGATATACAAGAGCTGAGAATCAAACATTCTAAGGTGTTCAGTGACATCCCACCAATTAGACCACCAAACAAGGGCATTGAACATATTATTGAGTTGAGGAGGGTACAAAACCTGTTATGATTACCCCTTACAGGCACCCAGAGCTGCTTAAAGATGAAATAGAGAAGACAATTAAGGAGCTGCTTGCTATGGGTCATATTAGGCTGAGTAAGTCACCCTTTGCTTCATCGGGTGTTTTGGTGAAGAAAAAGGATGGGTCACTCAGGATGTGCATAGACTACCATATGCTGAATAAAAGGACAATCAAAAACAGGTACCCCATACCTCACATAGACGAGTTGATTGATGAGCTCCATGGGGCATGTTACTTCTCAAAGATAGATTTGAGATCAGGGTACCATCAGATTCGAGTTTGAGAGTAGGACATAGAGAAGATTGCATTTAGATGTCATTGTGGGCATTTTGAGTTCTTGGTTATGCTGTTTGGTTTAACCAATGCACCCGCCACTTTTCAGTCCACGATGAACAGGGTCTTCCAGTCACAGCTGCGGAGATATGTATTGGTTTTCTTTGATGATATTTTGGTCTACAATAGATTTTGGGAGGAGCACCTAGCTCATTTAGATACAATGTTGGGTATACTGGATAGGGAGTCCTTGTACGCCAAAGAGTCCAAGTGTGCTTTGGGTATGTTTGAGTTGCTATATCTCGGCCACATCATCAGTGCAGATGGAGTTCGCATGGACCCAGATAAGGTCCGAGGTATTATTGAGTGGCCTACTCTGGAGAATCTTACGCTGCTCAGAGGTTTTGTTGGCTTGTGTGCTTTCTACCGTTGGTTTGTCAGTGGTTTCTCTCAGCATGCTGCACCACTTACAGATTTGACAAAGAAAGGTGCTTTTGTATGGACTCCTCAGGCACGTGAGTGTTTTGAATATTCCCCATTAATTTTTTCCCAAAATTAACATTCAAATCAGCAACCAAACACTGATTAGCGTTAGCTCCAAAATGTAAACCAGCAAAGAAGATAACTCTAACCAAGAATGTTCACCAAGATCCCAATGTGGGCGAGGTGATAGCATATGGTCAGCGGATCATTAGGCATAAACAGAGCTGAAAGTACAATTCATCTGCTGGTGCAGGCATCCACAAGCGGTGGGAATACTCCACTTATTCAGTGGGTGAGTTTACAACAATTATTAGGCGGCAAGCCAGCCTTTAAATCCACTCTTCCACTTATTAACGTGGGGGGAATACTGTCCACACAACCACTTATAACGTGGGGGAAAATTACAAACAAGATATATGTTTATTCTAAAACTCAACCACTCAATTGTGGGAGTGTAAAACAGATATAAAATTGCAGCAAGTAAAGGAAGAGCTGTTAGTACTACTAACTAGCTTTACAAAGAATAAGAACAGCTGCAAATAGAATAGATAATCTTCCAAGAACATTAAACAATTAGAGTATCACTTCCTCTAACATTTACAATGATATAAGATGAAGAATTGAAGCTCAAACCAGCAAGTACAATTATTTAATAAGTCTGATATAGAAACAATGTTAACAGAAAATCAGACCAGCAAACTGTACATCAATGAAATACTCATAACTCTTTCAAATTACCTTCGAATGAGTTGAAACGAAGTGCAATGA
>VDFB02199079.1:0-25655 GCA_007258455.2 Sequoia sempervirens | reverse complement strand
ATGGACTAATAGTTGAACACAAAATCTATTTGTTGTTATAAAAACAACACAATGATTTAAAATACAACTTATATTGAACAAAAATGGACCAATAGTTGAACACTAAAACTTTTTGAAAATCCTTCACATTTAATGGGAAAATACACGCTATTTATTGTGCTTCCACCTTTTTATATTTGTGGATAGGACAAACTTATTAATATAAAAATTATCCAATGCTTGTACTGATGGAACTTCAAATTTTGTTCCTAATGTTTCACTCATGCCCTGCCTTATGTCACTGGTCTTTCATGGTGTTGGAAAATTTCTTAGGGCTGGGGTTTTAGCTTTGTCTTCATCTTAAACCCTTGTGTTTACCTAATGCCTTGGTCAAGATCTATTTCGCCGTTACCTTTTTTGAAGGGTTTTCAAAACATCTTATGCCCCATTGTTCCATCTAGGCCTAGTCCCTTTGGTCTTAATAGTTTATTTCCTCCACGGGTTTTATTTTCCTAAGTCTTGGTTGGCCCTGTGCTGAATGGTTTTAAAAAAACTTATGTCATTGTTTTTCATCCGCCTAGTAATGTCCCCTTGCCCTTTAATGAATATTTTATTTTTTAGAAGGATGAAATTCGCGCTGTCGTCGATCAAAATGCCTTCAAGATCAACGGTTGCCCGCCATCTCGTGATCAGGAATTCTAGGATGGTGATATCGCGAGCGGGTGACACGTGTCCCATCTGGGGATCAAATTTGCACGACTGTTCATCAACTGTCCTTTGATCTGAGCCGTTCCTCGCCATCCCACGATGGTGCTTTGGTTCATTGTGAAATCACGGGCGGCTGCCACGTGGACTATACAAGGTGGGGCCCAAGGAAATTTGTGTGCGATATATTTTAAATGTTTCATTGCTTCCAAAGAAAAACATTTAAAATGAAATATTTGACAAGTTCGTGGGGAAATTCATTAAAAATGAGCAAAAGCGGAGAAATTAGGGCAACTAGTGATTTTAATGGTATATTAAAAAAAAATCACATTTTGATAGTTGAATACATTCAAAATATTTCTAATATATTTCTAATTTAAAAAATATAATGTTTAATTCTTTTAATTTTTTTTTTTTCAAAAATATATATATATATTTTAAATATATTATACATACAAAATTACATAATCAATAATAGATAATAGATTTTGGTGAATATATCTAGTTATGTTAATATATGCTTGAAAAACTAATTTTAATTAAAAAACTTACTAACATCATTAAAAGGTAAGTTTATAATTATAAAAAATTAACATTAGAATTATTTAACATTTGAAATAGAAAATTTAAATATTATATTATAATAGTTTATAATTTCCTTATATAGTATTTTGGATAATAGAAACAATTTTGATTGATTTAATATTTTCTAAGTTCATTATTGAATTTAAACCTTATAAATATAATTATATATCTTTAATCAATATTATAATTTAAAAATAATAATGAATATTGAACATCTTCGATATTAGTATAACTTAAATATTACAAAATTTAATGTATAAGTTTATATTAAATACAATATATATTTTTTAAAATAAAGATTTAAAGATTATTATATATGTATATTTAAAGATCCATAGAATTATCTTTTTAACTATGAAATTAATATGATTAATTTCATTTATAATTTTATCTTATCTTATCTTTTTAACAATTTTTTGGTATCCTACATAATTTGTTTTCTATAAGTATCATGTTGTATACTATTTATATGGAAGGTAGTGTTTTTTCATGGAGCTTAATAAGTTTTAATAATTTTTAGTCATTTTAAAGATTTTTATTTTTTTATAAAGATAGGTATATTTAGACTTTGATGGCTTATGTACAATTATGCATATTCTTTTATTTATTATATTTTTTGCAATATCATGTTATTCTTGATTAATCACATTATTTTTTGTCATTTTATTTGTTTTGTTGAAAATATTTTATCTTTTACTTATATCTATGATAATTTCAAAATTATCAAATTATCAAATTATAAATAAAAACTTATTTTTATTAATCTCTTGAAGTACATAGGTCCTAATCTTTTGTAGATTAATAACTATCTAAATGGCTATAATTTCTTTCCTTTATTTCTATAAATGTGTTTCATGTCTCTATTGAAATTTATGAGATGTGTATGTAATTCTTAGCACAACACTCTTAGAGATTAGGATTTATTTTCACATTTATCTATTTTCTTATTGTTCCTATTAGTGGCTAATTAAATCTTCATTGAAAACCTACAAAGAGTTTGGGTCCTTCAATCTCAAAGCTTGTCTAATTTCTTGATGAGAATCATTCACATTGATTCTCAATATTGTGCTCCAATTGCATGATACATTTATAAAATGCACTTGGTAATTTAGTATGTGGTTGAAATATTAGAGTAACAACAAATGGTTCTTTTCATTTTTGGCACATGATTGGCCATTTTTACTATGTTAAATTTTTATTTTCACTTTTATTTTCATGGTTTTCATATTGACAAATTTTCATACATTTCTTAGTCTTTTAAAAAAATAAATGAAGGTTCTACTAGTGTCCCCAATCTTGCTAAAAATCATGTATAGAGAGAGTACAATATATAAACTATTATTATAGAGTATAACAACAAAATGAATTTAAAAACTACTACATAGAAACAAGGTTTAGAATAATTCAAAATAGAGATACCATTCTCATACAAATACTATGTATAGAAACCCTATGTAGCCACACTTTCACCCTCAAAATCAAGAGAATAAATTCTCATACATTGTTTCTATAATGAATTTAGAGAATAAATTATAAGATTTAAATTCAATAATGAATTTAGAAAATATTAAATCAATCAAAATTGTTTCTATTATCCAAAATACTATATAAGTAAATCTTAAGCCCAATCTTAAGCCTAACAATAACCCTAAGTGAACACTTATCCTAATTGAACCTTAACCCTAATTTAGCCCTGTGATCCTAAGAATTTTATCCTATTCTAATATGCAAAATAACTAAGAAATGCAAGTGATAAAAGACCAAGGACACTTCAAGATTAGCCTAAAGAGTGGTAAAACAAGAAGGAAAATGGACAAAACAAAATAGAAACAATTTCACCTTCCTTGCTGTTGATGTCTCCTTGATTGGCCCTTGCTTGGGATGATTTTGTGTGCTCCTTAGATGATTTCTTGAGTGACTAAATGCAAGATTAAATGTGCAAAATGATTAAAAGAGATGGCTAGATGATGGCAAAGGATTGAAAGTGCAAATTGGCAGCATGTAATTATCAAATGGCTAAGTGTTGAAAATGCCCTTGAGGAAGGGGTATTTATAGGAGAATTTGAATTCTCTAGAGAATTCAACGGTCAAGATTGCTCCAACAAGGCCAAGATGAAGGGCTATGGTGGGTTGAGAACCCACAAGCCCCTCACATCTTGACATGTGGAGCGTGAAGTGGACAAGGGGATATGAGGTGTGAGTGAGGTGTCAAGAAGGCACATGAGGTGGAGAAAGGACGTCCACCTTTGGGAGTGAGGAGATTTCCTCAGAAAGGGATTCCTTGTCCCCAAGTGGGAGTGAAAGGGACATTTGAGGAATTTTGGAATTCCTCAAAAATCTACATGGGAAAAGGAAAGGTGGTTGGGGATATAAATGTGAATTAAAAATTCACATTCCTACGATGATCTAGAGGATAAAAGGTGGGCTCCAAAAAGGTGCGACTTGGTCCCATGTGGAGATTGTGACAAGTCCAAGGTTCTAGAAGCCTTGGAAGGACAAAATGTGAATTAAAAATTCACATGGGGAGGAGAGAGACATGGGATGAATAAAAAAGAATTAAAAATTCCTTGGGGGATGGGGAGAGTTGACTAAGGTACTAATTAGGTTTAACTAATTAGTAATTAGAGGATAATTAGGGGTTAATGTGGGGATTAGAAGCCAACTTGCAAAGTTGAGGATGTGACACATCCTAATCAAGGATTATTAGGCATGTGCACATTCTTAATGAAGAGATTAAGAGATGGATTGAAATTAGATGAAAATGACATTTGAGAAATTAAATAAATGTATTATTTATTTAATTTATTGGATGAAAGGAGGATTAAGGAGGGTAAGGTATTTAATTATTAATTAAATACCTTAGGGATTTGGCAGAATTAAAGATATTAATTAAATAATAATAATATTACTTAATTAATTCCTCAGATAAGAGGATGTTTAGATGAAAAGTGATAAATTTGATAAATTAAGTTTCCAAATTTTGATGTCTACAAGCCCAAACCCTAACTCCAACTATAACCCTAATTGAACCCCTAACCCCACTAAACTCTAGCCCTGATTGAAATCTAACCCTAATTAAACTCTAGCCCTAATTGAACCCCAACCCTAACCCTATTTGTTCCTAACCCTAGTATCTCACAAATACAGGATCAAGACCTTGCCAACTCTGGTAAACTTTATTGGATAGTGATATTTAAGCTACCTTGTCTTTCATTAAGGTAGAAAAATTTTGTTATACAACATGCCCCTTGAAAATTGGAGATAGGAATTGCAAAAAGAAGGTAAACACTAATGAAAATGGTCACTGGTATTGTGGAAGATGTGATAAAACTTTCCCTGAATGTGATTATAAATATATACTTCAATGCAAAATGCAAGACCATACTTCATTCACTTGGATTATAACTTTTGAAGAAGTGGCAGAAGAAATTATGGGTGTAACAACAAAAGAATTGAACATTTTGAAGCATGAAAAATAAGATGATGTTAAGTTTTCACACATTATACAAAAGTTCCTTTTCAACAGATACATATTTAAACTTCAAGTTAAAAAAGAGACTTATATACTTGAACAAAGGATTAAATGCATAGTCATAAAAACAACAAAGTTTGATTATTCATCTGAGAGCAAAGCTTTATTAGACTCAATTGCAAAGCTATAGGTTTCATAACATTCAAATGATTGAATGTATATAATGTTAACAATGTATTCAAACATTTGAAAAAAAAAATAGTGGATATATCTTAGTTAGTTAATGCTATTTTGTCATGATATACTTCTTTGATGCTACTCAATACTAAATCTAATGATTGATGAACATTTCTTGCTTTTAAATTTATTGTTCTTGGTTGATTGTTGTTATAGACAAGTTGGTATGATTTCAAATTTGAATGTGTACCCTTATATATGAGAATTGAAATAAACAATGACACAAACAATAATGAAATCAAATGGATTGCGTTTCAAATTCATATTCATGAAAATGTAAGCATTTTTCCTCAAGTCAATAGGCGTCTCGGTAAAAATAACTCTGCTGTTTTACATATATTATTACTAATATAGGTATGCTAGTTAATTAAATTATTAACTATATTTTATTTGTATTATATATTGAATTGTTAAAAAGATGTAAAAATCTTTAATACTAAATATATAGGAAAATGGTTAAAAAATTACATATTTTCAAAAAATAAAATATAGTGTGTAATTTTAAAATAAAATTATATAATTTTTATAATATTTATATTATTATTTATTGAATATTTTATAGAATTTAAACTAAAATTAGCCTCCCCCTTCTCAAGCCTCCTCTACATATATCTCTCCCTTTCTCCCTCCCTCTCTTTATCTCTCCCCATCTCTCCCTGATCTCTTGCTCCCTCCCTATACCCCTATCTATCTTCATATCTCAACCTATTTGTCCCTTTATCTTCCCATATATCTCTATATCTATGTCTTTATCTTCCCATTTATCTATCTCCTCTTTATTTCTCGATCTCCTTCCATCTCGATGACGATCTTCTTCGAGATTCTCAATCTCTTCTATCTCCCCGACTCGAGATGACGACGACCTTCGAGCCCGGATCCTTTATTCGATAACTTCACTGACTGAGATACAGGAAGGCGATTAATCCTCCAAAGATCCATAATTCAATCTCACCATTCACGAACTATTTTATTTATGGCGATTGAGGCATGTGTCAAAGCTCATATTTATTGATGCAAAATAGGTCCAAAGCCACAAATTTGATGTAGAGTTAGTTATAGTTTTGTACAAAATTTCAAGTGCCACATAAAGCAAAGATATTCTAGTTTTTTATATCATGTCATCAAATTTGGAACTTCATCAAGATTTGTATCTTCATCAACATTAACAAAAGCAAAGGTATGTACTTGAATCACTTGCATTTAAATTTTTCTATATATATAAATATTTTAATATTTTCCCTCAAATCCATAATATATATATTAGTGTGTATTTATTTATTTCAATAAAGAATTAACCTAAGTAACACATTAAGAATTCTAAGGATTTGTGCTTGGAAAAAATTCATAACAAATTTTTTGTTGGATGTCGTGTTGTATAGTTTAGAAAAGCTCAAAATATGACTAGGATTTTAAGGCCATATATTATGGTAGCTTACAATGCAAAAGAAGGAAGGAAATCTATTATCAATTTTAATCTACAATTTAATACCATATGAAAAACCACATGTAGTATTATCTAAAATTAATTCTTGACATATTAAATATAAAATACACTTACCATTCAATAAACTTCTCCCAAGAAAGAAAACCTAAGTGAACATTAATTGAACCCTAATTGTAGATTCATAACTCTAATCATAACCCTAAGAAAACACTAATCCTAATCAAACCCTAACCATAGCCTTAAAGTTATCATATAATCTAATTATCTCTCTTATCTAAATTTGGGTTGAATTATTTTTCCTTTATTTTTAATTGCATATATTTTTTGTTTATTAGATCTTATTTTATGAATATATGCAAATATAATTTTACTTCTACATTCATTCTATGCCCATTTTTTTCATGATATTTCAAATATCTATTTCGAATATTAGATCAATCTCACACATATAAATATGAAACTCCTCAAAATTTAAAATTGAATTCTACCCAAAACATAGAATACACAATTGAACAAATTCTCAAAAGAAGAATGACAAATATCATTAACATTTCATTCAAAAATTCACTCAAATCCACATAAGGAGAGAAAATATATTAGAATTATACATTTATTCATGCTTATAAGTCATATCTGCATACAATTTAAGATAATTTGCATATATTCATCCAAAACTCAAAACAGGCTATCTATTATATTCTGTCTGCTTAGGGTTTTAATAGCCAATGGAACCACAAATATAACTTCCTCATCAGAGGACAAATATCTTTCTACCCATATATTCAACTCAAAACCTAGCTAGAGCTTTCATCAGTTCTCTCCCTACAAATGAGCCTTAAATTCCCTTTTATATGACAAGGGAGCAACAAGCTTTGGGCTCAAATGTAATTTCACCACAAAATTTCATTTGAACAAAATCTCCATTGCATTTTACTTTCATTACAAAACTTCCCACACGTTGAATCTGAAAAACATATATAGGGGTGAAAGCACAAACCTGTGTCACACTTTCGGCCAAATAAAGTAATTCGACCGGATTACTTTCGGCTGACCAGCTTTCGGTCGATAAAGTTTCGGCTGAATCCACGGGGCAGCCACATGGCGCCTACGTGGCTCAAAATTTTCGGGCGAGTTACTTTCAACCAAAACTTTATCGGCCGAAAAGGTGTCAGTACGATGCCCATCTGGATAGACCTGTTCGGTCAAGTATATTTTGGCCGAAACTCTATCGACCGTAAGGGTATCGACCGAAAAAATGGCAATAAAATCCAAAAAAAAACCAGGCCCACTATTTGGAATGCTCGGGCGAAAGGATTGAGGGTGAGAGCTTGTCGGCCGAGGTCACCAGCAACAGTGACTATATTTTTCCAGGTTCCATTTGGGGCATTCACTGGATTGTTTGATTTCTCTTGTCTCGTTTGTGTCTAGTTTGAGAAATTTGTTGGCTGTATTCTTGGTTAGGGTTTGATTGAAATGCAAAAATCATTTTTTGTGATGGATATTGCCGAAAGGTAGTGAATGTTGTGATATTTGTGATAAAGTTTAAGGAAATATATAAAATTGGGTGAAATGTGTGTTTACTCCTCCAAATTTGAAGAGTTCAAACTTTTAGGCTCGCGTGCCTATAAAACAAGAGAAACAGATAAGAATAGAGAAAAAAGGTTACTCGCAGAGAGAAAATAAAGATTTCTATTCCTAAAAACATAGAACATTTCTGCCAGAGTAGACCACTGAACATTTCTACCAGCAGGGCTTAAATTTGATGGTCGTATGACTGTATTTAGAGATTTTTTCTGTAAAAAACAATCAAAATTTTATGAAGATTGTATCAGATGAAAGGAGAGATTTTGGATTGAATGTCAAAATTTATATAGAATTATAATGATATATATATTTGATTTATATATAATTTTACTTACACTAAGGTATATCATAATGTTTTAAGGGCACCTTTGAATAGATAACCGTCATTAAAAAAATTGTTGAAAGGAAAGGTCGACCATCAAATTTAAGCCCTGTCTGCCAAAGTGATTGTTGAACAATAACTAGACCACTAATAATGAAAGAACCTGATTTGGAAGTTCCATTAACCTCTGAAGATACTCATCTCATTTTTGTGGATCTGATTCAACTTGAATCATCTGCCCTACCTGCAAAAAGTAGTGTTGTATAGAAGTTAGTCTAATATGCTTTTATAGAAGAATAGAAAAGTTGTGATATTTAACTCATTATAAGTCAAATTTAGTTGCCAGCATCCATAGGCATACAGATTCATAAAATATATGTATTCAAGATCAGCAATTGTTGTTGCAATACCCTTCCATATATTGTTTATGAGGTTCAAATAGGTCCTCTAGAAGAAAAAGCTATGCACAGTTCTTCTCCCTTTGTGGAATTTTACAGAACCTCTGGAGCAGTTATCATCCTTCATTGTCCTGATAGCCATTCTTACTTCATCCCTTGTGATGTTTTTTCTAAATCCATGGCTTCTTGGCTATAATTTTTTCTTCCAACCACTATCTCACATGTTTTCTCATGGCTAGAGATATATCATAATCTGTATATGCTTATTTCTTGATCTGTATTTGCATTTTTTATCTCCAAAGTGAAATATGCTATTCCATGTGCATCCGTGCTTTAAAGCTCTCAATGGAGAGGACAAATTTTTCTGAGCACAGTGTGTATCTCTGTGTTTTTACACCACCTAGAATAAAAGCAGAGGTTAACTGTGAGATATTTATGTAAAAACGACGATACCTTTCTCCAGTATCATCACAACTAATTCATGGTGGGTATGCTTTGCTGAGAAGCTTATGATGGTGAATAGAAGACTTCTATCCAAGCATAGTGGAAGCCAAAGGCATAATACAACCCACATAAATTTTTATCTAATATTAATAATATTCTTGTGGGGTTATGGTGAAGCCTGTCATGCAATCCAATGTAGAGAACTTCCATCAAATGTAACTTCAATGGTGGGTTCTTTCAGGTGGGAAAGTTGGGAAAATTAAAAATCAAAATGTCTTAAAAGCATCAAGTTTCCAAAATCTATAATAACATCTTTTCAATTGAAAAACACTTTTTTCTATGAATGGAAAATAGCATGTTTATAAGAATCCTTTTCTTCATTATGGTGAACTTATCTTCCAATTTTGAATGGCTGATATGATCCCTTGGCTATTATAGATTTTGGACTTTTGGAGTATCTGCCATGGAAAAATAGCAACTACGTTATGAAAAATAGCAACTACGTTATGTTTGTTTACAAATAGATGACTTTTCTCTCTCAAAGTTAAAAATAAAATGGTTGATTGCACGTTGATTGCATGTTGCTTCAGCCTCATAGGTTCTCCAATTTTTTTTAGGTATTCCAACAATTTAATTTCAATGATATAAAAGGTGTCAACAAATAAAAATAGGAGTTATGATTTCCTAGGTATTAGATTTAAGAGGATGTATTTGAGATGGGGTTAAAAGTTTCATTCACATATTTCTTAAAATTTTGCTATCACATATCATTCATATATAAGCTTATCAATATGAAATGATAGCTTTTACTATTTCACCACTTTAATTTCAATCATATAATAGACATCAAGTTCATAGTTATTGTATAAGAAATATGAGCTCCCATTTTTTATGTATGAGATTTAAGGGTATTTTAACAACTTTAATTTCAATCATATAAAATGTGTCAACTTCATAGAATACTGTAGCTCCTATTTTTTAGGTGTTAGATTTAAGGGTATTTCAACACTTCAATTTCAATCATATAAAATGTGTCAACTTCATAGAATACTATAGCTCCTATTTTTTAGGTATTAGATTTAAAGGTATTAGAATACTATAGCTCCTATTTTTTAGGTATTAGATTTAAAGGTATTAGAATACTATAGCTCCTATTTTTCAATCATATAAAAGACATCAACTTCATATTATTGTATAAGAAAATAGGAGCTCTGATTTTTAGGTATTAGATTTAAGGAGATGTATTTGAGATGGGGTCAAAAAATTTCATCACATACTTCCTAAAATTTTGCTATCACATATCATTCATATATAAGGTTATCAATATGAAATGACAACATTTACTATTTCAACAATTTAATTTCAATCATATAAAAGATATCAACTTTATAGAATATTATATATCAGCTTTTACTATTTCAATAGTTTAATTTCAATCATATAAAAGTCATCAACTTCATTGAATAGTGTAGCTCCGATCTTTTAGGTATTAGATTTAAGGGTATTTCAACACTTTAATTTCAATCATATAAAAGGCATCAACTTCATAGAATATTGTATAAGAAAATAGGAGCTCTATTTTTTAGGTATTTGTTGTGAAATCTCTTTATACACCTTAACTAACCTTAGCCAGTCCACTAGTGTTTCATTTTCAAATCTCATGTCACTAGTATTTCTAATTTTTCCAATTTGAAAGTATATTTTTAATCTTTATTTTGATGTATTTTGGTTGTACCACAAGTCAATTAGGATCCTAATCTTCCACCCAGGAGTGGTTTTCTAAACCTTAGCATGACCCAGACCAATGAGAATGATTTATGGCTCTTAGAAAATATGCAAGCAGGACGAAGGGTACAGCAGGATGGCAACACAAAGCAGAGTTACGCTGCAACACGCAACACATACGCAGTATTGCGCGATTACGCACGCACACGCATCATATCAACAATACGCGCACACGTGCATGTGCGTACGTACGTATTGCAGCCGTATCGTATTTACGTATCATATTAATAACATTACGTCCACACGTACGTATTGCATGCATGACAGATACGACACATTACCACGCATTAATACTGCATGCATTACGCACACGCAACATATTGCAGTATTGCAATGACGCACGCGCAATATCGCATCATTACGCACACGTGCGTACGCATAAAATCACGTACTGCAACACGCACGTAATATTACGCGCATGCGTACGCGCATGCATTGCACGCATTTACCGCAGGCACACGGCAGATGCATTATTATTATTATTACATTATTATTATTATTGACATTACACATACGCACACGTACGTACGTCCACGCATCACAGACAGTACGCATGCATGTACATGCATTATATGCACATATGTGTACATGTGTGTGCATGTGTATGTGACAGTATATGCATTATATATATGTATGTACATGTATTAATATATGTAACATTTAACATATATGTGTATGTGTATGTATGTATGTATTATATATATGTGGTATGTGTATGTGTGTATGCATGTACATGTATTATATATACATATGTGTATGTATGTATGTATGTATATGCATATATATGTGTATGTACATGTATGCTGTATGTGCATGTACGTATATATGTGTATGTGTAAAGTATGTAATTTATATACATGTGTACATACACACATACACATATATATCATATGTGCATGTACATATATATATGTATATAACATTATTGTTGATACACACATATGTATATACATACATACACACATACACACACACACACATATATATATATATATGCATGTACATACGCACACACACACACAGATATATATGTATATATATATATATATACATGCACGTACACACATGCACTCCCACATACATACATGTGTACATATAGATATATGCACATGTATCTATATGTTTATATTTTATTCCTAAGGAATTTATTTCAGAGAATTTTAACTTTATTACTTTAATATGTTTTAAGTTAGATCGAAAAATTAAGGAAATGTTAACCTTTTTATAATTTCTCGTGTTTGATTTAAAAAATAATTGATTACAAAGAAAGGCTAGATCATATGTGACCAATTGTAATGAAGAGTATTTTTTTATTTTGATCAAAATTTTAGTATAGAGTGGTTGAAAGGATAAATATTTTTTTTCCATATTTACTCCTGGTTGAATATTACATGCATGTCTATGATTTAATAGGTTCACATAGCTCGATAGATATAAAGTTTGAACTAGATCTCATTAGATACATTTAAATTCAAAAATGTTTTCTAGTTTTGAAACTTGAAAATTTTACCTTTAATTGAAATATATATTTTTTTAGTTTTGAAAAAATTTCAATTTAAATTTGTTTAGTTCATTATGTAATTTTGTTTTAATGATATGCAGATCTCTATCTATTTATATATATCATGGCCGATGAAGGATCTCATCATTCCCCTCATTTTGAACGAGAAGCTCAAACTAGATCAAATATATTTCAGGATAGTATTGCTAGATTGGACAATGCTCTAAAATGTTTAGAGCAAACAATTCACACCTCCCCCAATTTGGCTAATCGAGATAGATTAGTCACTATTAGACAAGAGATTATTAAGATGATTGAGACAATTCGATCATACAATCCTTATGATGAAATCAGCATTGAACAGTTTTATTTTTCTCTTGCTACGAGTGTTACTGGCACAGTGAAACATAGAGAAGTTGCCAAATTAGTTTCAGGTGAAAATGTGTTATCCATGTTCCCATTTTATAGAGGAAAAAATCAAATTAGAGGATATGTGGTTACGAGGTGTGAAGATCCTCTTGTTGCGCCATTCATATACCCTAGATGGTTGGCAGCACATCATAGATGGCCTAACAATGATGAGCTGCCATTGTATTTTGTCAAACAGTTATATGCAGAATTTCATTTACATATAGAGGTGGACTACACATCTTATCCTGAGCATGCTGGCCAAGGTAAAGACCGTTTTTATGACAAACCACAGTTTAGACCTTCAAATTTTCCACCGCCTGTGGACAAGAGGGCATTAGTTGGCCCAAACCTTTTGGTTTTACCAAAATGTTTGGAATTGGCAACAGCAGGGGAGGCAGCAACAGGGTCCACTCAGAGTCAAATTTTTGAAAACATTGCCTCTATTACGATGCAGATTGATCAGATTTCATCTGATCGAGTTGGTAGATATTTATTACGCCCACGGATCAACCTTCCTCCCACTGAGGCTACATTTGCATCGTATGATCCATTTATTAGTGCCGATCTACCTACTCTTGCAGATGTCGAGCATATGACCCACACGACTCTGCGTAATACGTGTAGACTCTCAATTTTGGATTTACTAGCAACATATCAGTTTATCAGTGAGGACCATGGGATTGCTCTTGACAGGGTACCAGACTTTATTAGACAACGATATCCTCATACACATATGAGCCACAGGGTGGCAAATGCAGCTCAGGATATTCCACATTAGCCTACAGAATCCCATGCACATCATGTTTCTGTTGATCCTTTAGCTTGTCCAGGTGGTCGTCAAGATGTTACAGGTCACGTTGAGGCTACTGTGACACCTGATCCTATCCATGGGACATATAGTCGACTTCTTTTTTCTACTGATACTGTACATGCTACAGAGCCCCCTACGATGTCTTTACATTCTCGTGATCTTAGTGACATTGGTAGAGCCATCAAGCAGGCACAACAGGTACTTTCAATTTATAATTTAAATACATGTATATATTTTTAAAATTGTGTTCTAAAAATTTATGTAATGCATTTTAAAAACTTCTAGGGGTTTAACTCCTAATTGAAATTGTGTACTTGAAAATTTTAAGCAGTATGGTGATTTCCCAGACTTTGGAAATTTGGAGCATGATGGCGATCCCATGCAGTATGCATATGAGGTACATTTAAATTTAATTTTAAAAAACTAATTACTTGATGTTTAAGTTTGAACACATTGAACTCAAGTACATTGTAAAAATTTTAGATAATTTTACATATATATGTGTACTTGAACACATGCAGGGGTTGGGACGAGGCTCAGGACACATATTGGGAGATATTGGATCGGGACATGGATCCACACATCTTGGATCAGCAGAGTGATCGGTCCATGGATCGAGGGAGAGGTCGAGGGAGAGATCGAGCCATGGATCAAGGGAGAGGTCGAGGGAGAGATCGAGCCATAGATCTAATGATTCTATTCATACCAGACATCCCTCTCTTTGAGATTTGTTTTATAGTATTACATGTTTTAGATCATTTTATTACATGTTGGAGACACTTTTTATGATTTATGTATTGAACATTTGGATGTGTTACATACTTATGTTTTATGGTACACATATATATACTTGTTATAATTTACATGTCACATTCATACAGTTATGTTTTATGGTTTGAATCTTAGAGGTTTGTTATATACATGCATTATTATGGTTTGATGAACTCACTTACATTACATCTATAAATACATTGTGCATTAAATTAGTTTATGGTTTTATTTATTTAGCAAGGAACAAGTACCTTTATTTAAATTTAAATTATGGTAACTTGTTCAAATGCACTTGTTGTACATATAGATAACTTTACATTGTGAAATCAAAATGTTGGACTCCACTATCTAATGGTTGATATTTGTAAATTTAAAAAGATGGACATGTACATGTAATTAATTTAAATAAATAGTTCAAATGAATTTGTCTTTAATAAATAGGTCAAGAAATAGAAAAAATTGAATGCAAATACGCTTGAGATTAATGCTATACATTTTAAAGTAGAACATAAAAATGCAATTGGAAATAGATGATAGTTAGATTGAATTCTTTAAAGCTCTAAATGTTCATTTTTAAAGTCAGTAAAAGTTAAATACATTTAAATTGTGCATATATCATGCTCTACATTAACCTAATTCTAATTCCATATAATCTAATACACAGTTCATTTGAATGTGCATGCAAAGAATTCTTGAACTAGATGATGAGCTATACTTGTGTCAAGTTGAATGTAAATGAAATCATATATATATATATATATATGTTTGAAAGTGTTCACTTAAGAATGAACCATATAATTCAAATAAAGCATGCAAGCTATAAGTGGAGGTGAATGTAAATGAAATCAAATTTCTAGTCTTGAAAGTTTAAGAATTCCATGTGGAACATTTATATATATGTAATTAGAAATTGATATATATATTTAAATCTTGAAAGACATGCACATTTAATATTAAATTAAAAATTGATGACAATTCTATATAAATTAAAAATTGATCAAGTAGATCTCTTGGATAACAATTCTATATATAAATTAAAAATTGATCAATCCATATTTAATTGTACTGGAAAGATGGACCAAATTACATACATGGTCTCAAGCTATACATGGTAAACAAAGCTAAATTGATGCCAAAATGTAGCTATCTCAAGCACCCCAACCACCATCACTATGATTCACTACAATGTTCATATATTCCAATGCACCTTAAGGTGAACAAGAAAGGCCAAACCAAGACAACCTGGATACAATCTAACATTAACAAAATGGATAAATAATTTAGTTCTATACTTAAAAGATAGGAGCTAATATTCTTAAGCAAATGTGGATTTTAAAGATGAAATCAAATTATAAGGTCAAGTGATTTTTTATTAGGAGATTGGATTTGAAATGGATGATAGTCTAGATTAAGGATAAGGTCCCTAGATATTGAAAACTTTGGGTGATGACGAAAGGACAATATGATGTATGGACTAGATTGAGACCAAGTAACCAAATTTTGATGTTCAAGTGATGCTTTTTTATTATTAAGGATGGAGAATGGATGTACGGTTGAGATGGATCTAGATGGATAATTTTTAAATGATTCTAGGATGAGGGATGCTTACCTGATGAAAATAATAAAATTAGGATGTGATGATTAGGATACATGAAAATCCAAATGATCATTTAAAATTATTGAATGTCGTGCATTAGTAATGTATAAAAAATAAAGAAAACTAGAGACAATATTTATGTCTAGATTCTTCACCACTCAAAAACCAAATCAACTAGATAATTTTATACAAGTTTGTGGAGTTGAATGTTCAAATGAAATGAAATATTTGAATGTGAACTTAAGAATTCCGCGGAACATAAATAAATTTAAATGCAAAATTGGAACATAGACTAGGTTTTGTACATATTGTTGCACGTATATATGTATTCAATCTAGCTCATGTATATAGGTGGAGTTGAACAAATATTTAAATTCAAAGATTTGAAAGTGAAAGTTTAACAATTCCATGTGTCAAACATAAAAATTTACAATCAAGGAATCTAGAGAGATGATATAAAGGAATTTATAGAGATTCTCAAGAGTGAAAGTTTAAAAGAATGAACCATGTCCAACATGTAAAAATGCAATTGGAAATTTAGATGATTTAAAGGAATTTAGGCAAAATGTAAATTAAAACATTTTTAAAGTCACTGGGTTTTGTATCAAGCATATATATGATCTAACATACATGTCACATTCTAAAAAAAAACCCATTCTAAATCATGTCACATGTCCAATCAATACAAATATATAAATTATCTAGATTTGGAGTCATAAATGTGTACACATGTATCCAAAAAACAACTTAAAGCTCCTGGTACATAAAATCTGGATCCTCTCTATCTTTAATTATCTCTAAAATCTTCTCATGATCTTCAATAGGCAACCTCCACTTTTGTTTGGCATGTCCTCTTTTAGGTAAAGTTTCTAAATTTATTTTTGTTGCCAAAACTAAGTGACTGTAATGTAGAACCTTTTGTCCTGGCCTATAATCAACAAATATAATACCATTTTTATCTATCTTTATTTGTTGATAATATGTGCCTTCAATAACGACTGATCCAATGGGATACTCTTGTCCATCACCATCTGTCATCGATTCGAACAATTTGCTTTTTGGTTGTGTACATCTTAGTAGATAGTAATCTACACCTTCCGCATTTTCAGGATCTGCAACTACAACGAAAATATCTCCTGTACACACACCACATATTTACATATTTAAGTAAATTATACATTTAAAAGTTGTAAAAATTTATATTTTATATTTGAAACTTACTTAAACATAGAATATATATATATATATATATATATATATATATATTTAAATCTTGATTTTAACTAAATTAATCAATTTGGACATACCTATAACAACTAAATCAGATACACGTTCGTAATCAGCTGAATATAGTGGATCATAGACATCAACATTGTCATCTTCAACAAAAGGAGGCATTGATATTAATTGTTTCATTTCCCATTGTGAAACATACCCATCTCTAATATTCTCACATTGATCAATATTTGCATTGTCCTCAATTCAATCAATACAAAAACATGATTTTTCTCTCACATTCATTGCATAAGGCCTACTACTCCCCGTTGTCATGATTTGATGTAGATTTCTAATACCATGAATTGCTTGACAATTATAAGGATTTGATCGATCAATATCTGTTTAAATTCAAACTTGAAAATTCAATTTGAAATCATGTATGTACTTGAACTTTGAAATTCATTATTTTAACAAATTTTGACTAGACATGCATACCTGTAACTTCCCAAAAATATCGTGTGTTGTATGTTGAGTCGCGAGCAGAAAAATGACTTTTGCACCATTCAACAATTTCGTTTGCATTCTGTATGGCATTACCTACAAGTTACACACAAGTTGGCACAACTTTTCACCTATTACTTTCAAAGAACTTAAAAGAATTTAATTTAGTTAAATTAAATATATATATATATATATCTAATATTTTAAAAAGTATGAAGCTAAATTGGACATACCAGCAAGTTCATGTTGACGAAGTGCACGCTTCACACATGCTTCTGCTCCATCTTGCTCTCCTTTTCCATGTCCACTCTCATAAAAATTCCACAAAAATTTGGTGTTGCGTCTAGCATGTTGACTGCTTAACCAAACAAAGGCTTTTGTAGACTTAAATTGTCCTGTGAAGTTACAAATAATTAAACACTTGAAAACCAAATTATCTTCAAAAAAAAATTTAAGTCTCAAAGTTTTAAAAGTAATTTAAAAACCAATGTACTTACCAACACATCCATCAGACCATATCCAGTGTTGTTCTTGATTTATGCCATGTCGTCTTAGGTCTTCAAAAAACATTTTGAAACAATGAGCTACATAGCTTCTATCATGATTCGTATCATCACTGATATAAAAGTGAACCTCTTTGATGATAATTCTATCATCTTTGCTACTTTGTATTCCATTGACCACTAAGTCTGCATGCCTGTAGCAAACTTGCATGAAGATTGCAACTTGCTCTGAATGATAATATTGACTTTGAATCTCAATTTGAGGACTAAATGTATAGTTCTCAGAGAAATCTACAATAGAGAGAATACAACCTAGTGGAAAACAATTCTTTGAATAACGAAATTGCTTAGATTGCCATCTTGCACCATGACAATGTTGGATATGTGGATATATGATATTGCGAAATTTACTCATGAATTCATTGTAAGGCAATCCACTCTCTTTGAGAATAATTTTTTTGGCCTCAACTCCTGACTTCGTTAAGTATGTCTCATATTCAAATCTCTTCCAAGTAACTTGCATTTCATTATTGTCAACATGTAAAAGATTCTTCAAATCTCCACAATCATTACATACATTTTTTATACACTGAACGTTGAATTCATCCAAATTTTCTAATTTTTCACATAGAAGAGACTTCACAAATTGTGTTGTGCTTCCAAGGATGGCTAAATTTCGATCAATTGTTGCCATAACTTTTCTATATGATTGTAGGTGTAGATCAAATTCAACATGATTTCGACAACAACAAGTTTCATGTACTTTATTTATAAATACAAATGATGGTCGTAGAGTTTCAAACATCCTTTGACAAATCTTCACATTTAAAAATTCTTGTTTAAATGCTTCAAAAAGTTCACTTTGTGTTGTATTTATAAAATGTTTTGGATGAGAAATTTTTGTACCATCATCACCTATTATTTGTATAGTATCCCTTCTATTGGAAGAAACACGAGAGTGGGTGGTCCAATATTCAACAACTTGTTTCTTTACATCTTCTAAAATTCTATCTTTTTGAGGAAACCTACAAAATATTTACCTAATTTTTCTCAAATTTTCCATCTATTTCATCTCTCTTTTCAATATATCTTTGAACAGTTCTCCTAGAAACATTTAGTAATTCAGAAATTGTTTGAACTTGTCTTCTATATGATAATTTCTTACTAGAAATTACAGTCATCAACGCTCTACGTGCAGCACTTAAATCACTAGACCGACTCTTCTTTTCAATACATTTTAATGCTTCTTGCAGGTTTTCAACAATTGTTTGTTTTAAATCTGATGACTTTTTCCTATTATCAACCCCTAACAACTCCAAAATAGGGGTCATTTCTTTTCATCTAAATAACTTTGCAATTAACTGTGCTCTTCCAATTAAAGATTTCTCTTCAAAAAATTCATCCCATATTTTTTTAGAGTGTAATTTTAATGTGCTTTCAGATAACATATCTTCAGATGAGATATTATTTAAAAGAGAATCTTCATCCATCTCCATCAAATTTTCCATACCATAGTCCAAAACATTTATATTAGTACTAGGTTCAGTTTGTTCTTATACCTGTACGTCACCTTGATCATCAATATTTTCCATGGGTTGTTGTTCAGTAGATGTTCCTTCATCCGCTTTTCTCTTTCTTTGTCTTACTCGTGTTCATTCATACTTCCTTGATCTAGTCCTTCAATTTGCCATCACAAATTACACTCAAATTTGAATGATTGCCTACATAGAAATTTGTACACACATAAGCTTTCCATGAAACATGTACATGTAATATAGCATAAATATTTTAAAAAACTTGTAACTAGATGCAAAACATAAACATAAAATATTTAAACAAAAGTTTTTAATAAACATAAACATGCAAAACATAAAATATTTTTAATTGAATAATGAATATATTTCTACACATATTTCTTTGATGTTAATATTTTAATAAAAAAAAGTGAAAACAAACTTCAAATGCATTTTCAATAAAAAACATAATCAATTAAATAAATTAAAGATCAATACACCTTAAAAATATCTCTCCTCTTCTCCAAATGCCTTTTTTTTTGTCGAAATACGTCTTGTAAATTTTAGAAATGATAAACCTTCCAAAATGTTGAAATAAATCTTCTTTAATCGAAAATAGTCGAGAAAATTTTGAAATATTTGTTATTTTCAAATTTTTTTAATTTGATAAAGTTGAAAGAAAATA
Source organism: Sequoia sempervirens (assembly GCA_007258455.2). Classification (NCBI taxonomy): domain Eukaryota; kingdom Viridiplantae; phylum Streptophyta; class Pinopsida; order Cupressales; family Cupressaceae; genus Sequoia; species Sequoia sempervirens. The sequence goes on along the minus strand of VDFB02199079.1, from coordinate 5,188 downwards.
ACTTTATTTTATTTCATTCGTTTTCGGCCGAGTAATTATCGGCCGATAAAGTTCCGATCTATTAATTTTCGGCCGATTCATTACCGACCGATAGGGTTTCGGCCGAAACTTGATCAGTCAAAAACATGTCGGCCGAAAACATCTAGTTGGCATCCTACATGGCAGCTTACTCATCATTTTTTAGAATTTTCTGAAACATTCATTTTTGGCAGAGTATTTCTCTAGTCAGATTGATTTTTTTGCAAAAAATAAAAATACCCTTTTGTAGAGTTTGAAGTGTAGAATCCAAATATAGAATTTTTATAATATTTTGATTAGTTTTGATATCTTTTATTTTTAAAATAATGCAAGTAGGTTTTAAAAATAAAAAAGAGGCTGATTTGATATTAAAAAAATGATAGTAAAGTTTATTAAAATGTTTTAAATATTATATGAGGCATAAGAGGAGAGAGTCTACTTCAAAAGGGTATATTTTTTTTTTTGAAAATGATTGAAAAAATTGAAATTAGTTGACGGCCCGTGAAAACTGTCAAATTCTGACATGTTTGACTTTAAAACGTTATTACGGGAAAAATATACATCAAAATGTGATTTTTTTTTCCATGCACAGGATATTAAAATTACCTATTTGGAAAAAAAAAATAGGGAGAAATGAAGTTTTTTTCATTTTGTTTCTTGACGGCCCGTGAAGTCACTCTTTTATGAAATTTTCAGCATTCCAAAATTTGTCCTTAAATTGATAAAAACATAATAATTTTTTTTTTTTAATTTTAAAAATTACAAGAATAAACTACACCAAAAGTTCTACATTTTATTAGTTTACACCATTTTGAAATTCAAAACATAAAGACCACTTTTATGTGGTCGAAGTTCAGAATTTTTTTGCTGTTGGCCGATTCCTTTATAAAGTGTGACACAGGTTTGTGCTTTTACCCCATGAAACTTCGCACTCCTAATTGTTTGCAGGAAATCTATTGTGGGGGATCACTCGTATATGGTATACTTCACAACATCTTGCATTGTGTTATCCTTGTTATACCCATATCTCCACAACTTTTAAAGGGTGATTTTAAAAGGGGAATAATATAAATTTGAATATGTCCATGATATGTCCCTCAAGGCCCCACATAAGTATGAGCTACTACATTTTAAAAAGAAAAATGACATAATTTTATGGAAGACAAAAAACAAATTTAATTCTTCTAAATTTTAAGACACATTTTATTAGCTGATAGGCTACAAATAGTGTGAGATTTGAGTCTAACACAAGTCTCATGCCTACACACCAATGTTGAGTCCTAGAAAATAACTTTCATCTACTGCTAAATGGTAAATCAACTAGCTTTTAATAGTTAAAGCCTCTAAAGGTAGGTCCCCATGCGACTTATTAGCTTATTTTGGCTAGTAGCCACTACTTAACATTTTAAGTAGTATTTTGTGGAGATGGTGGCCCCATGACTATTTTTTTCTGCTTTTTCTTTTTTTAGACTGCATGAATCGGTCAGGTAACCATCCCCCTATAAACTACAATGCTAGTAAAAAAATTTGCACGTGACTAGTGGTGTTGGCATGACGTGTCCTCCGGTACCACAAGGATAGTGGGGAGACTAGACTTCATTACCTCTTTCCTGCAACAAGATGCTTTAGCTAATCGAGCTAGGCCCACCACCCATTTTTCTACTTATTTTTAAGTAGACAATTTTAATTTAATTTTTTCAACACAAAAATGTATTAATAATATTTTGTGTAGGTAAAAAGTGGAGGAAAATTTGGAGGGAAAAAATGAAGTAAATATAAAAAAAGAGGCAAAGGAATTTGTGAAGCCATATGACATTTTTTTACATTTGAAGCAACTACTTATTTTCAGCCCCCCCAATTTTTGCACAACCTATTTTTAATTTTTAAGCAATTGTTGCTCCAGAAAAATAGGAAAAGATTCTAAATTATCCTATTCCTATAAATAAAAAATTTCATAAAGACACTTAACTACTTAAATTTAAGCAAAAAATAGACTCTTAAGTAGCAACATGGGGACAAGGGGTAAGTGAAAGCCTCCAAAATCTCACTTATCACATAAAAGACAAATAAATATTCATTTGCTAATTGGATGGAAAATTCTATTTCCATTTGAAGTATCTTTTCCCAATTTGATGGAAACTTTCTTTTTCCACTTGCATTGATTTAACCCCCTTTCCCCACACGGTTGCTTAAAAATGTTATTTGCTTAAATTTAAGCAGTTAAGTGTTCCCATGCGAAAAAATATTATGTGAAAATGATAATTTGGAATCTTTCCCTATTTAAATGGAGCATCTATTATTTAGGAATTGAAAATAAGCTATGAAAGAAAGGGGAATGGAAATAAGAAGCGACTGCATATTGTCAAAAATATCATGTGACTCCACAAATTCATTTCCCTCTTTTTAAATATTTATTTTTGTAGACGCTCAAAATATCCTGATTGACATCATGCATTCAATCTTGATTAACTAACACCAATTCTTCCTGTATCACTTCTTTACTAATCATTTAATTGAATAATCTTTATTTAATTATATTCATTAAATTTCCTTTTTAATTAGATAATACACTTTATCAGATTATTTCATCATAATTCATGTTTGATTAAATAAATAAGCTTTATTTAATTAAGTCCTAATGTTCTCTCTTTGATTAAATAAATCAAATTTATTTAATTAAATCCTAATACTCTTCCTTTGATTAAATAAATCAATGTTATTTAATTAAATCCTAATATTATTCCTTTGATTAAATAAATCAATGTTATTTAATTAAATCTTAATGTTCTTCATTTAATCAAATAAATCAAATTTATTTAATTAAATTGCTAATCTTCCAATATCCTCTCATTTGATTTAAATAAATCTGAATATCTAAATCAAATGTCAAATCAAACTAACTTCATCTAAGTTAATTAATCCTAATTAACTCCTAACACTACTCTACCATTCCTCTAGCTTTTGCAAGTTGCACATGTAAATCAATTTATTTGATTTATTAATTCCTGCTATTTCCATTCAAATATTGCATATTCTTGGAATATTTCACTTATTTGAATTCTCCAGGTCCTAAAGGACATTTTTCGTCCAACTTGACATTAAAGGATCTTACATGTCCTCTCCTTGAGCCAACTTGGCATTAACTCCTCTTATACAACTCTTCTTGCACAAGCCATCTTTTGAATTTTAAATTACACTGACATGCATTTAACATGCACATTATTCAAAATGTGCTCCACTCTCCTTCATTAGCATGTTGACAAGTGACACAATGCAATTGGTCTATCTTTAATTCCACATTCATCCTATTCTTCATTCTCCAATCCTTCTCCATTCTAAATAGAGGCCTTCTCTATTTGATTTGGCATCCACAATCCATGTAAGATCATTATGCTCATTTGAATCAACAATCATCCACAACTTCATGCAAGGTTACTATCTACAGATTTGAGCAAGTTCATCCACATTTTCATCCAATTTTTCATAGATTTCATCATCCATAGCTAGGTTATTGACAATTTTCATCAAGGATCAATCAATCATCATCAAGTTTATCAAGGAATTGGGAAAGGGCTTCTTTCCACATCAAAGAAGCACCAATTCCCCTATGGGATGCTGGTTTGAGCATTTAGAATATAATTTCATTAGCTTTTACTTGTTATTTGGGCTTTGATTTCAATGTTCTTGTGTTTAAATGAATTTCATGGGGAATGTTTGTTTAGACTTATTTATGGACTAATATTCATTTGTTTGTCCATGTTTGAGCAGGTTTAGACCAAGCATTCACATTTTGGCACTAGAAGGAGGGCCTAGCTCCGTTTTTAATATTTTTGGCATGTTTTTGTCGGTAGGTTTGGTCGTGAATCTTGATGTAGCACACCCATGGCTTCTTTCAGTGCATAGGTGGTGACTTTTGGCACATCTAGGCTTTGTTATAGCGCATACGCGACATCTTCTAGCGCATTTACCTCCTGCTTTAGCACATATGATCTAAGTTTTAGCTCATATGGTCTGAGTTTTAATGCATATGGTCTTTGTTTTAGCACATATGCTCTCTATTTTAGCACATATGCTCTTTGTTTTAGTGTTTTTATAGTCAATCTTAAAATGACCATATCGTGGTCATACATAGGTCTTTTTCGAAGATTTTTTTTGAAATGGGGTAGAATTTCATAAGCTATGCAATGGTGTAAGTGTTTCTCAATTTTTGTAGAGTTAAAATTTTCAATTTTACACCTAAAGTCAAAACACATTGTAACATGGTCTAAATTTTAGGGTTTTTATGCTTAACCATTCATCTAAACCTCATATCTTCTTGTTTCTTAATCTCATCTAACATTTTGAGCATGGCTTCTAGGTTTTAAGAGGACCATGGAGCATTGAAGTGACAGAAAAAGCATTTGATGTCCATTGTCTAGGAAAAGAAGAAAACAAGAAGAGCTTCCTATGGCACTTTCTTTTTCATAATTGTAAAAAAGTGTTCAACACTTTGGGAGCATTTATAATCCCATCGTAGGATCTTGTTATATTTAGTTTGGGCTCTTAAAAATTGAACAAATCTTGTTAGTGTGAGATAAGTATATTGCGTGTGTTTTCTCTTTGTTCACACAAACAAAGATTGATCGAACTACGGATGTACTTACTCACTTTTGTTTACCTTTAGAGGGCCTACCTTGGTGGGAAAAATTACTCACCCCAAGGGAGAAACCCAAGCGGTAATGAGCATAAGCCAGGGTCTTCTAAACCACACTACAAATTTGTGGTTGCAAGAAAAGTTTGCAATCAACTTAGTGATGCATGATAGCTCTCCCCTAGTATCTTTTTGATGCGTAAAACCCTTGTTCTAAGGGTTGGGAGACCTCTTGAGGGAGTTTATCATGATGTCCTCTAAACCAAATGCACTTATTACAAACCCTTGTTTAGTAGCCAAAAATTCCAATATTTGCTAGCATCAAGAGGTCAGACCTTCGGAGCCGTCCCACATATTTGCAATTCTTTGTAGAGATGAGAAGTTCATTATGGGAGATTCATGAGAATTGAAAGCTTGGTTGACCCGTAGAAGTGAGTTTCATGGAGGGGAGCCAGTGTGCTCAAGCTTCTAATCATCCACTCTGAATAATCGCAATTAGATTTATCCAAGTGAGAATTCAACAAATATTTTATTTTCCAT
>VDFB02199078.1:0-11449 GCA_007258455.2 Sequoia sempervirens | reverse complement strand
CATGTTTCACCTTTCCTCAATATTGCTCTTTTGGTACTTGTTCATGTGTCTTCGCTATTGTGATTAAGTGTTATGCCACATAGGGTTTCATGCAATTGTAATGGTGGATTCTTTATGTCTTGTGAATCTTTTATCATTTCAATCAAGTGTTATGCCACATAGGGTTTCGTGAGATTGTGATGATAAAATCGTTCTGTGAAGTCTTTACTACTTTCAATCAAGTGTTATGCCACATAGGGTTCCATAAGATTGGCGTGGTAAATTCCTCCCATAGTTAGATCTGTTTGAACATATTTACCATTGAGGTCAATTGTTATGCCACATAGGGTTTCAAGAGATTGAGATGATAAAGTTGTTTTGTGTATCTTTACCATTGTGATCAATCGTTATGCCACATAGGGTTTCGAGAAATTACGGTGATTAATTTGTTTCGTGAATCTTTATCATTATAATCAAGGGTTATGCCACATAGGGTTTCATGAGATTGTAATGATAAAGGTTGTTTTGTGAAGTTTTTACTATTTTGATCAAGTGTTATGCCACACAGGGTTTCATAAGATCATCTTGGTGAATTCTTAAATCTGTTTTGTGCCCAATAAACTTGTTTAGATTGAGATGATAGTTGCGCCACCTTGCCTTCAAGTAGAGAGTCTAAACTCGCTTATCGTCCGATAGTCAAACCCTGCTCCATTTCCTCATGCTCTGTTTTCTTGAGGAAATTGGATAGAGTTAAAGTAGATAGCTTAGTTGTAGTTAATGATCCGCGAAACCGAAAAATCCTTAGCCGCGAACGCTCTTGGTTTCTTTAACCTGTGCCTCTTCCAACAGAACAAAAAAGATAGACTAGATTACTTTTCTTTTCCATGTATTCCGCAAGACAACGAGGGAGCTCCTAATTTGAAGAGCACCTATCATGTGAGTGTACATAGTCGCCCGTACAAACCTCGCGACTCCGTGAGGTGCTAGTTGTTACTAACAAAATTTTTAAACCAAAATTGACTTCTTCAAGGCGAAGGAGAAGTCTCATCCTTCTCACCTTTCATTAGAATTTCTTACTTCAACATTATGTTTTCCAACTCAAATTTGAAGCTATCAATTTTATCCTTTCTTGCTAAATTATTCTACCATATATTTGACTAGGATTATATTATGGTGATCAATTCTACTACATCCTTATGCAAAGAGGAAATATTCTCATCTACTTATAACATAAGAGGTTAACCCTAAAATAAACCACTCAATTCATTTCATTTATGTCAAGGTTTCTTCTAGTTTTCTAACCACATTTTTAAATCATTGTTCATAAAATTTTATTGATCCCTCAGTTTTTTCATCTTCCATATTTTCTTTATGATTTTTGTTCATGCATTAGATGAATGGAAATTTTTCAAAAATAAGTCCCTCAATTCTTTCCATGTTTTATCATGCTTATATCATTCTTTAATGTGCCATCTTAGTGCCTCATTAGTGAGGGTCTCCACAAAATCATATAATTGGGCCTAGTCATCATTAATGCCAACCCCACTCCAACAAAATTCCAAGGTAAAGAGATGTTTGCTAGCATCCTTGGTGTATTTATCAAAAATAGGGAGCTTAATCATATGTGCATCCATATTTGGAGGAGGTAAATATTTTCTTGATTTATTTTGTATGAGGGATTATCCTTTCTCCTAATCTATTATCTACTCTTGTATCTATTTCTCTTTTTATCATGGATTCTTTGTCCAGTTTCATTCCTTTTCTACTTGACCAAAGTCCTTTCTCTACCATTATCTCTTTGTAGATGAACATCTAAGAACTCACTTATTTTAATATCTATCACAAATATCATACACAATTGCTTCTTGATCTTGCTTTCTCTAACTCAATTAAAGATTCACTAATTATATGGACTCTTTAGAAACTCTTCTTAATTTTGACAAAATGGGATGTGACTCTTATTCCATGAGGTTCATCTCCTCTTAGTGTCTCTTTAGCTCAAGGGGAATGTGTTGGTTGATAACACATCACTAGTAATTGATCTATCTGTAATTTTCTTTGAGTTGTTTTCTTACTCAACCTAAGAATTTCTCTCATCTATCATCTTCAAAGTTTCTATAAGACCCCATCCCTTGTGGCCTTGTTGATCCTATTAGTTGTTGATGGTTTATATGCTATATTCTAAGTTCTTTTATGTTGGATAGTGAACATGAGTGATGGTTGTTGCTACACCATGAATATGTTCATATTCTTGATTAATCCTATCTAACGGTTGTTGTGAATTCTTGTGAGAGTCAGATGAGTTCCATTCTTTGTCTACATAAATATGCAATGATTGAGATGCTCAGTTATTGGTAATATTACTATGTATATTAAGTGGATTAAATTATATTAGATAATTACATATCATAGATGTGGGTAGGCATGATTATGAAGATAATTATTGATATTCAATGTTACTTATAGTAGTATGCATTATAAGTTAAATATTCTATTGACATAAGTGGTGATATTTTGAGAACAAAGAGTATTCACTCAATTTCTTCTTGACTCCATAACATGTATCATGTGAGTAAGGAATGTTAAATTGTGTGCTCCTTGACTCAATCGATGGAATTCATGAGAATCTTAGGGAAACAATTATTGAACAAGACAATTCAACCATTGATCATTCCCCTACTTGCAATAAAGTCATTTTGGAAGAACCAATCCTTAAAAGTCAAGAACATTTGGTTTGTAGTTCTCCTAAAAACTCTCCTCCTAGGGAGGATATCATGGTGCAAGAAACTGACAATAATAGTAATGTGGCTTCCTTAGGTGATGGTAAAAAGGTGAGAAAGGAATATTGGTAGTTCTAGTTTTTTTGAAAATAAGATAATTGGGTTGAATAAAGATATAGGAACCAAGATGATAGGATTTCCATTCATGAATTGATTCAATAGGGGTTATTAGATCTTGAGATGGTAATCAATCATGGAAAGGATTAGTTGGGATCCTTGGATCTTGAATTGGATGTGGACATGTGTGGGAATTTTTGGACAAAGCTTTTGACATGATGGATTATTTTGGATGATAAGGGAGGAGTGGTGTTCTATGTTGTTAAAAGTTAGTGCATGGAGGGACTCTTTGATTTATGCACATGGATGGGAAGGGAAATTATTTGAATAAATAATTACAATATGTAATGTCCCTCGTCCCGGTCTACCCTAAAATTCATCTATTGATCACAAAACTAGGGTTAGGGATTTCTCCTTATCCAATGAGTAGCTCTTTATTGGTGGAATATTGATTGAAACCTGCATTCACCACATGAACAATATTCCACACATGCACATATCTGTTAGCATTAGCATCATGGCATCACATTCATAGCTTCATCACAAATGCAACTATTATGAACTAGGAGGAGCAACATTTCGCCTACTAGGGGAAGCCATCAGAGCTTACAAGTGGTCTAGGCCTACCACCCCTCCATGGCCCTTCCCTTCCTTGGTTCAGGCGGACTTGAGTGGGACCTCCACCCATCCATGGCCTATCCCTACCTTCAGACAATGTAGGTCTTAAGTGGAATTTCCACTCATCCATGGCCCCTCCTTGCATTGGGAATAAGTGGATCTTAAGTGGGGTCTCTAGGCACCACTTTCTCAGACCCTTCCTCACAAGCAAGTTTATCAAGCAAATTCAAACATTTCTAATTGATTCTTATTCATATTACTGTATTGTTATGCAAATTTCTTATTCCTTAAATACCCAGATGTTATCATATTGTTACTGGCTAATAAACATACATCTAGATATAAGTAAAGTAAATAGTTACTGACATATAACATTAGCTTTATTACCACTGTAACATTTATGCATTCTACCTATTGATATGCAAGAAAAAAAGATATACATCACTATAAATAATCTAATTCATAATTCATATCTAATCACCAGTGCTTATGATCACATAAAAAACACACAGATTATAGATTCATCAGGTGGTTAGCAATTCAAAACGTATGGACAGTTGACTAGATCACAAATCTAACTAAATCAAGTCGTTGGATTAATATTTGGATGCCTATGTTAAAGATATTCAATCGGTTCACATTTAGATTTCATAATTCAATAACCAGGATGCATAGCATTAAATCGATAGAGTGCATAGAAATCATATATCCAGACATACAACTCAACAACTAAAAAATGTATAAACATGAAACCAGATTGCTTACTAAGGTAGGATCACACCTGACAGGTGGTTTAGACTTCTTCTCCAAGCAGTATCAAATTCTTTGATGATTGTTATATTTTTATCTTCTCTATTTTCTACCTCCTTTCCTTTTTTTCTAAATGGTTGCTAGCCACTATATATCTATACTTATCAATGGGTAGCACCCCTAAGTTGTTCCTGGTCACATCTTCCTAAGGAGGCACCCTATCACTTCCCTTAATGGTGGTGTTTTACTTTTTAAAAAATATGTTTAGCAAGTAGCGCTCCTTTGAATAGTGGTGATTAAGTCAAATATTGCTCTTTTTGAATAATAGTGATTAATTTATAAAAAACAATTAATACATGTTACTATTGTCTTTTTCTTTATCATTTAAGTTTGTCCTTTAACCCCTTGTATAAATGATGCGATGTTTTAAGGGGACATGACACAATAGTAGTTTTTGTTTTTACATATTTTTCTAGAAACTAGTTGATGTTTAGTCCTAGACTATCACATTATTAAAAGATTAAGAATTTGGTAGTGCATTTATTTGAATAAATTTGTATGAATCTCACAACCCTAGAATAATTATTGTGATATGCATTTTCCCTAATGAAAGGGTGTTATTTTTAGTTCACTAGTCAAGGGAACATTATTTTGATGGATAAAATTGTCCTTATGCAAGAATTCAATAATCTTATCTAATATTCCTATTAAACATTTTATTAGTTTCCACAAAAAATATATCATAATTTTATTCCTACTTTAACATATTTTCCATTTTTTAAATTTATTTTGAGATGTTTCAAAAAATATCTCACACTACTTTAACAATCTCAAATAAAATATATACTAGTTCAACAAGGCATTCTAGTAACAAATTATATCAAAGTCCTACAATTTATTTGATTTGTTATGCAAGCTTATGACCTATTAGTGCATATTATTCTTGTTATCAATGTGAAGGGGCTCATGGATCTATAGTTTAACTTAGAAAGCTTTCACATTTTTAATCTACTATATTGGTTCAAACTAAATGAATGGCTAGCGATCATTTTCTTTTTGTTAGGTGATTTCTATGATTTTGTTTTCATCAAATAGTCTAATGACCCAATATCATTACAAAGGTAAAGAATTGTAAGATTTGATCACATGGAAGGGGCTTAAGGTCCTATTTTTATTTTGCAATCCTATTGAACTGAAATAAGGCAAATAAAGAAAGTTCCACCACTAACTTAGAGAATTTTATGTCTCAGTGGTACTTTGCATGAAATTTATTTAAAAACAAAATTAAAACAAAAGTGTCTATTTGATGTGGCTTATATAATTTCTTTAGCGAAATTATTTGTATTCACTCAATTTTTTGAAGTGAAATTAATTCAAACATCTTATAGAACGAACTATCTTAAAAAAGGATTCCAATTTTTCATAGCAACACAAGTAAAAATAAATTAACTATAACCTCTCTCCATCATACTATAACTTAAAAGATATTAATTATGGTGTTTAAGACTTTAAAATTTCACAAATAACAAATTTTTTTGTTATATTTTTATAATTAAAATCCAATATAACTTTATAATTAATTTTTTATATATAATTAAATATATATATTGAACTAGTGATTTCATGATCAATTTTTTATTTTTATTTATTTTAAATAATTTAAAAAATATAATATATAATCATATAAAAAAATTAAAATTAAATAATTACATAAATTCAACCTCACTCTTCCACTAAAATTTATAAGTTAATATTCCTAACATTTAAACAAACTCAAAGTTATTCTTCTTCCAGCTACCTAGCTTCAATTGAGATGCATCAAAAACTTGTGGCCAAGACAGGGCATATGTTGTAATAAACCTTAAATATTAAATTGGCCTTTAAATGCTTGTTTGGTGGTAGGAAATGCATATGAATCTGCTTAGAAATGTATAATGACAGACCCATTTTTATTTTAGCACATTCCATACAACAATAAACCAAAAGAAATACAAGAGTAAGTTTCATGGGTAATTAGATGTGCCCCTGTAGTTATTTCTATCTCTGTAAGATGGGCATTCATCCTTATTACCACAATACCCAGAACACAGTTGCACAATTTACAACAATTGTTACCATACTTGAAGCATTGTTTAAGCTGAGCTTTCTCACACTTCACATTTATCACCACTCTCTGTAAACACCAACTAACATCTTTCTGAAAATGTGTGAAATCTTCTTATTAGCCTTGGGGATCACAGTCTCTATTCCTATTCCATTATCAAAATGGGAAGAGTTATCTTCCACATTTTGCAAGAAATACTAGGTATGTGCTAGGGCTGGTTTGAAACCCAAAAGAAAAAAGAAACAGACAGAAAAAGACTTACCTTTTGTCAGTTGGGTTAAATAGTTCATGCCCTTTGTCAATGCTTCCACATTTTGCATACATGTCTACTAGGGTAGTTGCCACTACAAAATTTGACAAAATTTCCATCTTTTGACGGATTCCACACCCTATTACAAAGCTCACATTTTGGCACAGGCAGGAGGCTGCAGGAAAACGTTGCAAAGTAAGGCTTTGCACCTGCTCATTGCATTTTCTTGAAAGTTCCTGAAGCCTTTCCAACAAATTCAACTTTGCGTGGGCTTGTATCCTACAATCATGGTATTCCATGAGATCACATTTCTTTGAGGCATTCGGTCAAAAAGTCTACGTGCCTTGTCTATGCTTCCACATTTTGCATACATTTTTATAAGAGCTTTACCCTTCATTTTGCTGAAATAACCAAATTCATTGCTATGCTCTCTTTCTTTTAGTCCGGTCAAACTGCGGTAGTGCGGTAAAGGTGATTTGAATTTACTTATGCATGGGAATTGGGAGGCTGATTGCTGACGGTTACAGTTTAAGTGACTACTTAGGGAACGAAAATGGGAGTTAGTGGAAGCAAAAGATTAAATGGGCCCACACCAGCCACCTAAGCATGGTCAACGCTTAGAGTGTGTTGGTTAAGCCAACCCAAAGTCACATGCTTGCAACTAGCACTTCCTACACGACACATCAGTTTCCATTATGGACCAAGACCATCCAACAATGAAGAGAATGCAATTTGACGAATGCCACTCAAAGAGGATTAAGTCCATCCTCCCCACCCGTCCTCCCTTCCCACATGTGAAATTGCCTGAAAAGATCTGTATGCCAAAACTCTAGCTCCGCACACGATGTGATCAAATTTCCAACTCGGAATTTTTCCTTGCAAAATCACATTGATAATTAGCATGGAAGCAACTTCAACCACAACCTTTTTCACCGATCTCTCCATTGCCAATTTCAGCCCTTTCCACCAAAGCAATCGCCTATGTTTCATTATCAGAAGCTTTTCCTAAGAAGAAGCACCTTCTCTAAAATCATCTGTTGAATCTCTTAAAAGACACCCCGATCCTACCTTTCCTAGATTTTGTTTTTGCAGTCCATCAGAACTTGACTCAACAAAATCCAGGAATGGGCATCACTATTTTTAATTCTTTTTTTTTTTCTGTGTTGTCAATTACCCCATCAATCAAATCTCATAATGTTATTTATTATTATTATTATTTATTTTTGGCAGTCTATTACTTTCCCACTAAATTCTATGAAAAAAGAATAAACACTCTAATTCAACCCCATGTTGAAACGTCCATTTTTCTCTTAATAATTAGGCATTGTAATCATTGATTTTTTCTTTAGCACACTGAGACTTTTAACACTATCAAGTCACATCACCCTCTATACGCTGTTTGTTGTATAGTTACAGTGTAGAGAGGTGAGATGAGAGGGGAGAACAAATAAAAATTCACATGTACTTGTTAAAAGAAACTACTTTTACAAAACTAGATGATCGGTGTCATGGTCCTTAAATATTGTAATCCTATAACAAACCTGGGTTCTCTTGGGCTTTAGTAGAATAGATCTCCAATGCTTCTAAATGCATCCTATGGGTGACTGCGTTCTCCTTTTACTTCAAGTCACAATACTTCTTACACTTGTACAATATACAAAAGTGACGGTGACATTACTTTTTCCCCATAACAAGTTCTCGTAGCTTAATTGCATTTGAAACTGCATAACCACAATAGTCATTATTGAAATATGCAAACACATCAACACCGGCTACAAGCTGCTTCTGAATCCAACTGGCATGTTGCTGAAGCTGCTTTATATTGTAGCGATGCTTATAATTTTTTCCATGAAAACGAAGATAGATCCAGTCAGCAGTCAGGACCTAATTTCATTGAAACGTTTTCAGTTATACTTTTTGAAAGAAGAGTTCTAGTGGCAAAAATTAATAATAATAAAAATTATCTGATTATATTTGTCACAGATGCAGTATGCAACCGGATATGTTTTCTCAAGTGCATGTATTCTGACACTCAGTTCTATAATTTAAAACGAATACTACCTGTGGATGTACACATTTGATATCTTCGTGATCATGTATACAAAGTGAAGCATTATGGGCCCGAAGGAGATCATATACATCATCACAGAACCAACTTGTGTCCCTGAACTCAATTGCCCAACGATACTCTTTGGGAGCATATTTCAAGAATTCTCTAAGACGCTCCACATTCACATCAAACTTAGGAGGAAGCTGAAACAACTAAAACATGTTATTTACCATGACATTCTGCAGTAGTACCATTTTCAGCTTCTCTAATCTTAAATAGCTATATTGAGAAACATTGAATTAGTATTGCATAGTATAAGGTGATTCCACGAGGAAATGTTTTGGACAGAAATTCTTAGTATAAAATTTACTGGAAAACTGCAATGCATAGAATTAATGAAAACCTGCACAAGGATTGGTCCAATAAGATCCTTCCCTAATCTGGCAGCTCGATCAATGAAAAGAGATATCGGCTGATATGGATCCTTCAAACGCTTTAGGTGGGTCCCAAATCTGAAATTCAAATCCAAAGATAAGAAGGGCTCCAAATATTATTTTTCATAATCATATAACAGTGAATATTAGACCAAATCAAACCACAGATTCAAAATCACTTAAGAAGATCTGTAACTTAAATAAAAAATATATTGTCCTTCAAAAGAATCTGAAATACGGATTGTAACTAAAAGGTCTATACCCCTGTTGTCAGCGTATTGACTAATTATGGTAAGAATTCTCACCACTGAAAGTAAATTGCAATAAAAAAGAGTATTTTTTTCAGACTAAAACAACAGGACCTGCTGAACTTCAATGCATAGCAGAAGCCTGCTGGAGCCTGATTGCGCCAAGATTCAAATACTTCATTGGAAGGTAGACGATAAAATGTATTGTTTATCTCCACAGTGTCAAATATGTGTGTATAATATTCAAACCATTTCTTTTGTGGCACTTTTTCTGGATAGACTACACCTTTCCAGTGTTTATAAATATAACCTGAAGTCCCTATCTGAAACTTTCCTGAGCTCTTTCCTAAATGATTGAGAACTTGTTTAGCCACAGAGATCTCTAGTTTCACTCCTACAGCAGAAACAGCTTCTCCAACATTGCCATCCTCAAATTTCACCATCGATGTCCTCTGAAAAACTGAGAAAAAGTAAAGTACCTAATCAGTTAACATGCTAAATTCTTCATTCAATTTCAGAGAAACAAAAGTAATTGAACAGAGAGAAATGGAATCTTGTCCAAGGAATTTACATAGGAATAGAAGCGCAAACTCAACTTGACAATAAAAGGTTTAATATCCACTAGAAAAGAACTCTGATATTTTTATACATATGTCATAGCATACAAGAAACGTCCAAATGTTAAGCCTTTTAGATATCCTTTTGAGCAAAGGAATGAGATTGAGAAAAATGGTCAAGGAATCACTAGAAGTTGGACTGATCTAACCAAGTAACAGCCCTTATTCAACTCCAATAGTGATGGTTCCTAAGAAAGATGCAAGTTGGACCAGTGCCCCAATTTTCAGAAACTCAACAAACTCACTATCAAGGACAAGTTCCCCATTCCAATTATAGGTGATTTATTAGATGGCCAAAAATTTTATCATGCTAGACTTTTGATCTGATTACCATCAAATTCAGGTCAAAGAAGACATTCATAATAGCTTTCCACAGCCAAGAAGGTCACTATGAGTTTATTGTGATGCCCTTTAATCTTCCTAATGCTCCCTCTATATTTCAGATTTTGATGATTATGTGTTCAACGCTATTTTTGCACATTCATCTTGGTGTTTTCTAATGACATATCTACAATCACACTTGGGCTTGATCATGTCAAGCATGTGGAACTTATTCTCAAGATTTTGTAGGACCATTCTCCTTTTGCTAAGCACTCCAAATTTTCCTTAGGTGTACAAGTAGAGAATTTGGGTCATATCGTTTCACAAGAAGTGTGCATTGATCCAAAAAAATCGAGGCATGTGATATTGGCCCCGACCCAAGTCCATCAAGTATCTTCGTGGATATGTAAGCTTGACAAAATATTATTGCATTTTTTTCAAGCATTACAGTAAGATTGCAAGACCCTTCATAGCCCTCCTCAAAAAGAACTCATTCGTTTGGAATGAGGCTGCAGAACAAGCTTTCGATGCCCTCAATAATATGATGTGTTCCACCCTAGTTCTGCCAATGCCCGACTTTACACAAATATTTGTCCTGGAATGTGATGCCTCAATGATAGAATAAGAGCAGCCTCGATGCAAAAAAGGGTTGACACTAGCTTTTACCAGAAAGTAATTGATTGGGAAAATTTGGGCTAGATCAATCTATGAAAAGGAGATGATGGTTATCTTACATGCTATTTAACAATGGCATTCATACCTCTTGGATCATCAATTCTAGATCAAAACTAAAAAAACAGCCTCAAATATTATTATATTTCTCACAGTAATGAGTGTCCTCATAACAACAAAAATGGGTCACAAAGATGTTGGGGTATGACTATAAGATTGTGTATAAAAAAGGAAAAGAGAATGTAGTGGGTGATACACTTTCTCATAAATTTAAAGAACAAGGGTCAATATTTTACCCTTCAATCAAGGAGGTTCATTGTGAATAGGAGGCAAATCCCAGACTTAAGGATATATTCAGAAATTGGAAGCAGATTCTCAGTCAAGGCAAGATCCAGCGTTGAAGTATTGTAATAGAATTTACTTGTGTTGCAACTCCATTCTCAAGCAGCAGTTACTCAATGGTCACTCCAAATTTTTCAAGATTTATGAGCACATTAAGCCAAACTTATTTTGGGATGAACTCAAGCAAGATGCCAAATTTTGATGTTGAATGTGATTTGTCAATGTAA
>VDFB02199077.1:0-18452 GCA_007258455.2 Sequoia sempervirens | reverse complement strand
AGGTTTTGGTTGTTTAGGTGATGGAGCTGGTTGTGATTGCTTAGCAGATGGGCCTCCTATAATAATCTTGGCTTGTCTAGGGGGAGGCGGATTGGGTATAGTGACCTTGCCACTTCGCGTAGTGGCATTGCACTGTGGTGCTCTCTTGATCGTGATGGTGTGGATGTATTCCTCGTCTGTTCTAACATTATTTATTATTGGTCCCCCAGAGTAATCGTACTTGGCTCGGGTGAAGTTAGCTGAAGTGGAAGCATTATGGGGACCATGATCCTGCAGTGGATTCTTGTGTATAGTATGATCCGAGTTGGAATTGAATTGCGATCCACCTACTTCGATAGTGTGATTGTCAATAAGGTCTTGAATTACGTTTTTCAGTTGTCTACAGTTGGAGGTTGTATGCCCTTTGACCCGATGGTATTCGCAAATTGCGTTGTCATCCCACCATGCTAGTTTGAATTGTCCGGGGTCATAAGGTTTTATTTCCGGAAGTGTGATGACCCCGTGTTGAATGCATTTCTTGAGGACGTCTGCAATGGGTTCACCTAAATTGGTGTATGTGCGACCCCTAGGGAATTGTCTTGGTTGACGATATTGTCCTTGACGGTTTTGACCATTTTGACTGTTCGAAGGAGTATTGGGGGGAGGTGTCGATGTCGTTGTTGGTCTATTTTGTTGTTGTACCCCTTTCAGAGCCAATACGGGACTTGCAGTCTTGGCGTCTACAACACCATCGTTTGTGACATGTTTATTCTTGACCCAATATTTGTTTTTGTCAGCGGGTGTGTTGGTGTTTGTATTTTTGGAGCCATACTTCAGTTCTCCCTTTGCGATAAGGGCTTTCTCAATTTGGACCCCCTTTTCCACTAATTCTGTGAAGGTTGTGCAACAATGTATTTGCAATGCGAATTTGAGGGGACCTAGAAGTGTTTGGACAAACATGTCGACCTTTTCCCTTTCAGGAATGTCAATGTGACATCGACTAGCGAGGCTTCTCCATTTTTGGAAGAACGGGATAAATGTCTCACCCGACTCTTCTTGTGTGAGATTGCACAAGCTAGTGATACAGGTGTCCATGTCAATGTTGTATGCGTAATTTTTTATGAACCTTCTTTTGAGCTCATCCCATGATTGGATATCTTTTTGCATTGAAAACCATTCAAGGGATTGACCCACCAAACTTTTGGAAAAGAGTCTCATCAGGTATGTGGGTTCGTAGGCGATATCCATACAGTTAGTTGCAAATTCGCGAAGATGTTCAATGGGATTTTTTTTGCCTTTGTATTTAGTGAAGTTGGGGGACACATATCCTGGCGGAAATGCGGGCATATGTAAGTTTGTGTCGAATGGGTATACGTCCAAGTCATATGATATTTCGGATTTCCTGCCTGTAATGAGCATGTTTTGCATTTGCTTCGCCATATCCCGCACTGTTGCTTTGAGTTCATCTATGGTGGGGTCATTTACATTTCCATACGTTGGGTTGCCTGGTATGCCATGTGTTCCTGTGTGATTATAGGTGTATTGTGGCGGTATGGGTTGTTGTGGTACGTATGATGTGTGTTGTTGGTATTGGAATTTGTGGTTAGGTGTATGTTGATGAGTGTGAACGTTGGATGAATATGTTGGAATGTGTCCCCCAGCTATGCGTGTCATTATTTGGGGGATGTTGTGACCATGAATGTTGTGATGTATTAACGATGTCATGGGTTGAGTTATTTGGCCACTTTGTGTGAATTGCTGATTTTGCACAAGGGGCACATTGGCAGTTGTACCTTGGGAGGTAGTGACATTCGACTGTGTTGTCGTGTTAACATTTTGTTGTTGTCCTTGTATAAAGATACGTCCTGTGGCTCCTCCCAAAGGATGTTGTGAACTACTACTGAATGATTTTGTTGAAGTTGTGTTCATGGTAGTAGATGTAGTTGTCAAGGGGGAGTTGTGATGACTTGATGATGCCCCTGTGGTATTTGTTGTTGTGATGACAGGAGGATTGGAATGATTTGCCGATGATGTCACAGAACCAAGAGTGGTTGTATTTAATTGGGGTAGTGTTGTGGATGTTGTGGATGATTGTGATCCCCCAATAGATGTAGCGTTTATTGTATTGGAGATGTTTGGGATGTTGGATGTGGTATGCAATGTCGTTGTGTCAAAAGGGATGTTGCTTGTAGTATTTAGAACTTGACCACTGTGTGAGATGTTGTGAACATTGTTGGCATTAGGATCATGTAATGTGTTAATGTCGAATCCTGGTGGTAACCTAGCTCCTTCACTCAAGAGCATAGCTACGAATCTGTCCCTATCGTGACGTGCTATTGTTTCAGCCAACTGGTAGGCCTCTGGGTCTTGTGTCAATGCTTCTATGTGTTCTTGAAGGAGTTGACCATTTTCATCTCTTTGCATGTAGCGCTCGAATGAGTTGTTAGGTAAGGATTGTGTTGTCACTAGAGGTTGATTGTCTAGATTGGTAAAGGGATCATTCGCGGTCCAGTTTGAGTCATGTGGAGGACTGTTGGGATCTTGCATGAAGTTTTCCATTTGTCTTTTTTGCTTTTGAAGTCTGGTTTCGACCATAAATGAGCTTGCTCAAAGGGGATGTCCACTAAATGCAAGTATGACACTAGGTGAAATCTAAGGTTCAAATTGACGACTAAAATGACCACTATTTTTTTTTTGGATTTTTGTGAGTAAGGTATGCAATGTGGATGCAATGTAAGATGAGGCTATCTAAGCACTTCTAAGCTTGAACTTTGTTTTCGATTTGGATTGCTAGAGGACTTTGTTGTTAATGACAAGGTGACAAGATGACTAATGAGTCTTCCTAACTAGACTTTTGAGTTGGAAGAAATCTCACAAAAGAGGACAATGACTAAAAGGATGTTTGATAACTTGGTCCAAAAGGGTCTAATTTCAAAAACAATGATTTTGCCAAGGGGTGCTTAAGATTTTCCTACTCCTAAGTATGCAAGATATGAGCCTAGGGACACGTAATGTTAAATGTATGATACTAAATGGGGTGAGGTATGAAACCTAAGGTGATCAATGCAAGCTAAGGGACAAAACTTTGAGCAATTTCAAATTGGGTTTCTGGCAGAATCCTTCTGATGACAGAGTTTGACAAATGGTTGACAGTTTGGAGGTCTCTGGTTTTGACTGTGTAATTGAAAAATTTTGACAGGCAGATGCGTCTCAGTTTGGCAATTGCGTCTCGGTTAAGCAACTGCGGTTCAGTTTTTCACTTGCGGCTTTCTGACTGTCATATGCGTCTCGGTTAAACAGATGCGACTTTCGGGTTAACAGATGCATCGCGACGCATACAGATGCGTTGTTTAAAGTTTCAGATGCGGTTTATCAGAGCAGTTGCGTTTCAGAATGTCTGTTGCGGTTCGACAGATATGACAGTTTTGTTTCAAAGTGATTTTCGTGGTATGTTGATGGAAGTTTTTGATCTATTTGATGACTTTTTTTGTTTGGACTGTGACAAAACCAGAATGCACTTGACAAACACAGCGTTTTAAGGGATAACCAAACACACATGAGATAAGCACAATCCTAGAAAGGCCACTAGGCCTTGGGTTTGTATACTTGATATAGCCAACCAGTTATACCCCGGATTGGTGATGAACACCTTTCCTTCTCGAGAGCGGATAGCTTAGAATTTGGTGGCATTGGCTCCCCTCCACGGCTCATTAACGTCATTCGAGCACACCAAATTTGGATTCATTGGGTAGTGACATCCCAAGAATTTCTATCTCTACTCAAGGGGATCGGTGGTAGTAATCTTGGGCATGATCATGCACCACTATATCAACAACATGTCGACAGTTTGGACACTAAGACCAAAGGGGTGTTTAATTGGGCATTCCAGGCTGGTAGGGGCGTGATCCCATCTTGAAGTCCCTTCGGATCCATCTCATCTAAACCAACTCGTGATTCTTGGGCTTTCCCCAAGAACCCACTTTCTCTGGGGCGGAAGTCCCTCCTGGTGTCGAGGTGCTACCGTCTGAAGTCGATCTGGGAGTGAGTACTTTCCACGAATGAGCCCAGTGAAATTGCGTTCCTCTTACACGAGGATCACCGCAGATGCACAAGGAGGGATACTTCATCTCTAGAATGGAAGTAGAAGGGCTGATAACAAAAAAAGAATGGGTCTAGTTTTCTGATCACAAGGTTTTCACCAAGTGAGAGCATACTCACCTACCACTCCACAAGCACACTCAAGCATGAAAGACATGATTCTTTTTTAAAAGCACCAAATTCAAAGTTTGCTAATCTAGAAATAAACAAGCACACTGTTTGTTATCTCCTTCTTTGACATGCGAATCTGCAAACATTGAGTTAGTAGTCTTGTATGTGATGGTCTTGGACACACGAAAAAGGATCGCCACACGCTACAAGAAACTATTAGTAACACAAAATATATAATCTAGTTAACATGCAGGAATAGCCAACACAGAAAAAGACAGAAAAATAGAAAACAAGAAAACAGAAAAAAACCTGAAATTCGGCAATTAAAACCTAAAAACTGACAGAAAAATTTACCAGACAAATGCGGCGCGGTATTACCAGACAGATGCAGCTCGGTTTATCGGATCGCGTCGTTACGATTCGTGAATGTGACTCGGAATGTTAGATAAACTCTACCGGAATTCTGGAGTTCGGCTTGTCATGGCGGTTACATCGTTTACGTCATCAAATGCGTTCCGACGTTTGCGGCGATCCTGCAAAACAACAGAAAACAACAAAAAACCCTACCCAAAATAGAAAGCCCCTACCAGAAAGGATTAGTGACAGAAAACCTAATCTTATTCAACAGGCAGGAATAAAGACAGAATGCAGAAAAACATAAGATTGGACAACCCGAAATTCAAAATAAAACCCCTCAAACTGGAAAGAAAATGTTATACCAGACAAATGTGTCGCGAATTACAAATCTGGATTTGTGATTTGAATGACTCCTTGAATCCGCAGTCGTCGTTTGTTCATCTGAGTTATTCGGCGAGATAGATTGCGGCTCACGGTTCATTAATGCGTCGTGGCATATGATCGCGATCTGCTTATTTTTAAAAATGTGCGGTGATAAGGTACACATGCACCGCAAAATATGAAAACAACAAAAAGTGAAAAAAGCCAAAATAACGTAAGGTTCACAGTAAATCAAGGGAAAATTCCAAATTGTTAGAGGGTTAGCACAATAACAATTAAATTCCTATGAAAATAACAAAGTACAAAGGAAGTGATGTGAAGACAAAAGGGATAGTGTTACCCTATGTCTCCACCTTCCATGATTAACCTCTGTTACACCTCCTAGCTTGCAGTAAATAAAATGCCCTCAGGTTTGTGTGAGCAACTATGACTAAAGACTAAGCCCTATGCAAGTGTTGAAGGATTTGCAGAAAATAAAAATAACCCTACAATGAGCTAAAATGACTATGACTGTTAATGACTATGACCCTAAGTTGACAGCAAATTGACATAGACTAAGAGTGCAAGAAGTCAAATGAGCTAGAGACTGAGAGATGTGCAAATGAGGTCAAAATTGCCCTTTTATGAAAATTGCAATTTTGAATGTGTGGCCAGGATGAAAAGATGACAAGAACCCTAAGATCAATGCTTAAGATTGAATGTTGATGTGTGCATTAGGGTTAGGTCAAAATTAGGGCAACAGGTAAGAATGAAGGGTGGAGATTGAATTATGAAATGATTCAATCAACGGTCGAAATTAAATGAGAAGTCAAAAGTCAAGAATTAAATTGGAAGATAAGGCTGGCACGGACAAAGAGGTTGCTGGAGAAATTAAATAATAAAATTTATTTACCCCAGGTAACTAGTAAGTAATTAAATAATAAAGATATTATTTAATTATGGAGGAATGTGATAAAAGAATTATTTTGAAATTAAATAATGATTTTAATTCAAAATTCAAAAGAATGGCTAAATTAAATAAATCAAATTTATTTAATTTTAATGGGAGAAAAAGCTAATGAATAATTAAATAATTAAATAAATTATTTAATTATAGTGGAAAATGGACAGAATTAAATAAATAAGAATTTATTTAATTTTTAGAAGAAGGGGACTTAATTAGTGACGTAATTAAATAAATAAAATTTATTTAATTAATCAAGAAGACATAAATGATAAAGGGAAATTAAATAAATTATGAAATTTATTTAATCAAAGGAAGACTTTAGATAATTAGTGATGTATTAAATAAATAAATAATATTTATTTATTTAATAATCAAGGAGGAACAAATGACATGAATTAATTAAATAATTATGAATTATTTAATCAATAGTCGAATGTGGACCAAGGACATAATTAAATAGCTTAATTATGCTAGGACGAAAGTGGTAAAAATGAAGCTTGCAGGCCTAGGTCATTTTTAGGTGTCTACACCAAATACATCATAATGGAAGAATCTCCCAAAGATCGACTGAATACAACCCTTACAAAGAGCATCAATGAAGCAGACAAGACAGCCAGACGAAATCATGAAATGTGACAGGATGACAGAATTTAGGAAAAATCCGGCCCAGGCGAAATTCTGTGAAGACCAAAAATTCTTGAACAGCAGTGTCAAAATCAACTTGCCAGATTTTGGATGGAATCTAGGAAAATTTGGATAGACCAAAAAATCCTGAACCAGTGTAAAAACCCAGATTTCGCCCAAAAGTTAAGTTTTTCAAAGTGTAACTTTGGGAAAACACTTAGGCAAGCAAGATGAATATATTAAGCACATGCCAAGGAAAATTTCAACATGCAACTCCTCAAAATCAAAGGGTCAAAAGCACAAAAACCAAAGAAAAAGAGGGTCCCTACTTTTAGTGGGGCGTGTGTGCAAAAACTGCACAACAAATGGCGACTCTGCTGGGAAATGCTCCAGAGAATTTGATGACGAACAAGAATCAAGAACCCAAAATCTCTTGTTTCGATCTCACTATCAAACAAACAAATCAAAATGCAATATTAAAGAAAATCAAAACCAAAGGCAGATTGAACCTTTCATAAACTAAAAATCCAAGTGTGCAAGTGAATTCATTTCCTTCCTTAAGCCACTGCAGAAACCAATCTCAGTCAAGACAGGCTACGTAAAGATTCTAACTTTAAAAGAAACCTGGATAAAGCCTCACTCCCAGTCAGGCGTCTATAGCCCCGACGAGGTTATCATTGTGACTCTCCCAAGCATAGCTCTACTGCTAGCCAGGCATCCATAGCCCCGATAGAGATATTCAGATACCCCTGATAATTTAAATTCATTCTTTTGATTTTCAATATTTCACTTTTCTTTTCTTTTGATATTCTTTTCTTTTCACCTTTTCATTTCAACTTGTGAACAATGAAGTTCACAATCAGGGCCGAGAACCACAGTGGCACTGAAGTAGAAATAATATTTTTCACCTGACAAGACCTCACAAGGATCCTACCACAACTTCAGGATTTTTAAGATGTATAAAAGATATAAGATTTCTAAATACTTCAAATTCAAATCAAACTAGTGACCCATCCTCTTCAAATCAGACATTCAGACTGCATGGCGATAACAAAGACCTCAACCATCCATTCAAGATATATGATAAAAGTTCATCCAGGAAATACTCAGAACAGTCCCAGATAATGAAATGGTTGTTGTGCAAGTAGGACACCTCCTCAACCAAAAAGTAGGAGACCCAAGCTAGAGAAGCAAAGAAACAACCAAACCAAAACCCAAAGCAAACCTAAACTATCCAAAGCAAACTAATTCTAAAGCAATCTATCCTAACTATGTACAAAAGACTCATAACAACTCATCATTAGACAAGGTGAACTGAGACCCACCCCCATATGGTTCATCAATGCATGGACAAGTAACAAGGTAATGGTAACAGTCCTCAAAAATGCAAATTTATCTTTATACTCAGCAAAATAAACCTCAAAAAGGCAGCATTCAAATTCAACCTCATAATCAGGAACAATCAATAATTGAAGCAATTCATTGAAACCATGATTAGTCCATATGCAAGTTGTCTTCACTAAATTACCATAATCAAATTGATAAGTTTCAGAATTGTTTGCAAGGAAAGAAACAACCTAATTTTGTACTGTTGTAAACTGAATGTGGTATCCAGCATCCTGCACTTGTAAAATGCTAATATTTATGTTATCAGGAGGTCTCCACTGAAGATGAAATATCCCTCTTGCACTTGTGACATGCAAAACAGGGTTAGAATCCTTAATGAACAACTCAGGGTGAAGATCAAATTGAACAGGTTCATAATTATAAACATGGAACTTTTCACCTATTTGCATTCCATCATGAGGTATCAATGATGAATGTGCAGAAGTATTGTCCTATCCAACAAATTTATCAATAGGGTATTCATCAGAAGGCATCGTAGATTCATCTTTAAACAAATTTTCTCCTACAACAGTGTGATCTAGTTCATCAATGATGGCTACAACATTACTTTCTCTAACATCTTTCAAGTTTTCCTGCATATCAATATGAACCACATTAGCTATCTCACCATTGATGCATAAATTTTGTAAATTTTCAGTGCTTAAT
This sequence comes from Sequoia sempervirens, assembly GCA_007258455.2. Taxonomy (NCBI): domain Eukaryota; kingdom Viridiplantae; phylum Streptophyta; class Pinopsida; order Cupressales; family Cupressaceae; genus Sequoia; species Sequoia sempervirens. The sequence goes on along the minus strand of VDFB02199077.1, from coordinate 9,904 downwards.
TCAACAATAGATAGAGGAAAAGCAAAATTTGATAAATGAGAGAACTCCTTGAATTCTTCCTCTATTGGAATTGGCTCTGGTTCTAGATTGCAACTGTAACCCTCAGGAAAAGAAGCTTCTTTACCCAAAATATTAGATCCCACAATTTGATCTAGGGGACATTCATTAGCAAGCTGTTGAGGCTCCTCAATCAAAAGCTCAACCTCCTCCAAGACTGCCTCAGCATTAACTGCCATGACCTTCTCTGATCCAATGCTAGTTGACTCTTCTACTAGACGTTCACCAATAGCTTGTTGAAATTCTTTCATTAGAGGAAGCCTACTCTTTGTAATTTGATGTATATCCTCTTTATGATCTGACAACCATACTTGCTCTTGTACCTCCTCTGTTGATTCTACCAAAGCTTCAACACTACCAGATTTATGGATAGGCATATCATGTAACATGAGGATTTCCTCAGTCTCCCATCCTTGAGGGTCAACTGCTAGTACATAATTTCCCAAGCTTGTTTTAGACAAGAATACCTCCTTAAAAGTATTTGTATCAACATGGCCTGAAGTACCCTTTTGTTCAGAAAGCATATCCTTTTCAAGAGACCCTAGTACTACATCCCTAATGGTAGGATCCCTTAACAACTCATGAGCAAAGAGGTTGACTTTGACTTTCTTGAGTTCTACCACACACTCTCCTATTTTCTTTGTAGTCATGGTAGAATAGTTGTCCTCAGAGCTAACTATCAATTCATCCCTATTACTTTCAATGCTTCCTCCTTTATTAGCATCAGACTGTCCCCCATTTATGAAATACTGAGTAGACACATGATGGAATGCTTGAACCTCTTCAATTGTATACTCTTCTTCATCTAGTGGACCATTATCATTCTCCTCGTTACTTCCAAAACGTTGAGCTATAGATCCTTCACTATATGCATACCATGTTTCAACTCTCTTATCCTATTCTTCTTCTGGTTCATTCCCTTCACTTCTTGGAAATGGGACATGATTCACCACCATGACTGATATGTCATAAGGATTAGATGGTACTATCTCCAGCCCACTCAAACTATTGCTAGCATGTTGAACCTTCAGCTAGAAAATGGACACATCAACCTGGAATTGTTGACAGTCTGACTTAGAATGTTGATTAGTATTATGAAGCCTAGACCATCCTGAAAGAGTTGTTTTTGCCAAATAAACTTCTCTAGGTTTCTCTTGATTGTTTGGCTGATCCAGAGAGGTTAAGGCTCTTCCATTATTAGGAGGTGGTGGCTGCCTTCCATGATCTCTATCAAGATGTTGTTCTCTTTCAAAGTTCTACCCATGAGCTTGCATCATATCCCTGTAGCTTTGATCATAGTTGGACTGAATCCCCCTTTAGGCTTCTTGGGATTGACTATTCTGGTGCCTTAGGTAGGTGACTTCGGTGTTTAGCTTCTCAAATAGCTCTATGAGTGCATCCAACCTCTCCTTGTCTACACTATTTGATGGAGGAACAATACCAGCTGAATTCTGCATATAAAAAGTATGTGACCCATGGTTCAAGGGTTGATTAAATATCTCAGAGCTCTACAAATAACTAGGTATATTAGCTGGCTAATGAAAGAATGCAGGTTGGTTTATATTTGGATGGTAATTTGGCATGGGTGCAGCCTGACAGGGATGACCTGGGTGTGAAACCAAGGGTGATTGAGGGATTGAACTCATCATAGGTGTTTGGTTTCCAAGGGTCCAGACAAGTGCTATCTCAAATATGTACTCACCTTAACAGCCACATCATAAGCTTCAAATAGGCTACCAGGAGGGTTTGCTTTCCATTTGATGAAAGTAGATGTTAAACTATCCAAAGCCTCATAGTAAACCTCCCTGGTAGAGGCATCATCTATAGCATAAGGGGGTTGCAGCCTAGCATAATCCCTATGAAATCTATTATTGAAATCCACTATTGGTTCATTTGCCTCCCTTTTGATTCTAGTAAACTATAGAAGTAACTCATTAGCACTGATTGGGATTTGAAATTTCTATAAAATGCAGTCTCTAGTTGAAGCCAAGTAGTGATAGACCTAGCAAGAAGATGGTTATACCAAAAAAATGCCTCATCCCCAAGGCAATATGGGAAAATTCTGCATGCAACATCCTCGTGATTAATTCCCCTATCCTTAAGGGTAGTCTTAAAAATCCTAATATGCTCCTCCGTAGTCCTTTTGGGATCATTAATGTGAAACTGGGAGCAGAAAAGCTCAGGGTTCTTAGGCATAGGATTGTATTTTTTGAAAGATAAGGGGGATGGGTTGTTCGCCAGGAAAGCCATTGATGGAGGTAGAGGTGGTAGAGGTTGATTTATGACTAGTTGAGGCTGTCGAATGGGGATGACATCATAATCAAATGAAGATGGACTTGATGAAGATGGGGATGATGGGGATGATGGAAGTGGTCAGCTTGATGATGATTCTTCCTTTCTGTTGGTCCTTCTTGAGCTAGTAGGGACTTGCAATTCTTAAAATTCCTCTTCTCCTGGAGTAGATCTAGTTCTTCTTCTGAATCTTTTAGGAGAGATAGCGTTCAAAAACTAATCCTGCTTGCTTATTCAAGCCCTCCTTCTAGTGCCAATCTGTTGATGATTTTTTTTGCACAACAACAACTCAGACAAAATATGATATCCTATCTCTCTTGAAAGGTAAATCTCTATCAGCAAGCCTCAAGACATAACCCCAAGGTCTCTAATGTTAGGTCTTGACAATGCATAAACAACTCAGTGATAAATGTGAAAATGTTGGTAATCAGAAAGGGACCTTACTACAAGCAAATACTAAATCTTTAATTTATCAGATCTGGCAATGTAATGATACTTTAATCCTAAATCTAATCCAAATAATAAAGAAATAACAAAAGGTTAGGGTTTTAGAGAGATATCTAAATTTAACTACTGCTAAGATTAACAATGCAAATGATGAAATACTTGAAATGGACCAATCCCTCATAAACTAATTCCTACTTGACCAAGATAAATCTACAAGAACAGTGCAATCTTCTAAGGCATTAAAGATTTTTCAAATCATGAACATTCATCAATACAACCCAATTGCAATTGAAATGAATAAACCCTCATAATTGGGCGAGCACAATGAATATAAAAGTCGGGCTAACTTTGCAAAGCAACTAACAATCAGCTAGCTAAAAAAAGTATGGACCGGGGATTGCTACAAGCACTTCAAGCATCAAATCATAAACACCATTGAATCATATATAAATCTAAATCTAATAACCTTGAGCAATTTGAAAGATAAAATCATAAGAACCATGCAAGATAAGTCAACACAAAAGAGATCACCAAAAAATCACAATTCCCTTCAATTGTATTGAATCACCCAATTTTAGCAACAATTCTAATGTTCTGTTACAACACTTGCTCCAGAATTGACTAACTCCTAACCCTAATTCTTACTTTACTACCCTAATTGCTTCCAAGAACTATCTTCGGTGATTTCTACTAATACCCCCTTACAAATGAGGTGATATGCCATATTTATAGAAAACCACAGAACATGTCAGCCCAATATAGATTTTACAATAATAAAATAGCCCAGACAGGTCGGCCAAGAGAAATTTGAAATAAGATAAGATATGCATTAAATGCATGGGACTCATCCAGGTCGGCCTAGGATTTAAAATGTAACTTGATCTAATGCATGTGAAGCACAATTCCCAATGCAATCGATCATTAACTGGCCCCTTCATCCCTTTCTTAATTTATCTGGCATCTTGAGGAAAATACTCTCCAGTTCGGCCACAGGTGAATTAATAAATGCTTTAAATCCTCCTTCAATCGAATTAAACCCAGCCTGCACTCAGCAAAAACTAGCATCAATAATATCCATCATCAATAATATATTCAAATAAATCCAAGAAAAAAATGAAATGTCGTGAAAAAATCATAAATACAAAAATTTTGTATAGTTCAAGATTTTCACCCCTCCATGGAATCCAGGCTAGAAGGGATTTTCGGGAAAATCCAGACTAGGCGGATTCTGGCAAAAACAATCAACAATAAAAAAAAATCAAAAAAATGAAGGAGCAAAGGGATTTCGGGAAAAACCAGAGGGAGCAGAAATCTGTGAAGCAGGAAAAACTCTGGATTTTCAAAAAATGTAGAGGACAAGGAAAACCAGGGAAATCCGCCAGCATCGAAAAATCCTGAGACTGAAGGAAAACCCGGATTTCATAGCCTTTCACACAATTCGCTCAATTTGATCGAAAGATCACTAATTTAGGCTCAAAATAAGAATCATTCATTAATAGATCTAGACTTAAAATTCACTCAAGGGTAATTCAATCGGTATTGGCGATGGCTCCAAGGTCAAAACCCTAAATTTTAACCATGAATGCACAGAGCAAGCTCGAGACATAGAGATTAAAATTCCAAGCAAAACTAAAATGCCAAAGCACCACAAGACCAAATACCACAACTCAATAGGATGCCAATGATAAAGCATAATGGCAAGAAAATCTCCCAAAGATCGACTGAATACAACCCTTACAAAGAGCATCAATGAAGCAGACAAGACAGCCAGACGAAATCATGAAATGTGATAGGACGACAGAATTTAGGAAAAATCCGGCCCAGGCGGAATTCTGTGAAGACCAAAAATTCCTGAACAGCAGTGTCAAAATCAACTTGCCAGATTTTGGATGGAATCTAGGAAAATTCGGATAGACCAAAAAATCCTGAACCAGTGCAAAAACCCAGATTTCGCCCAAAAGTTAAGTTTTTCAAAGTGTAACTTTGGGAAAACACTTAGGCAAGCAAGATGAATATATTAAGCACATGCATGTTTGCCAGGTTTTCATTAGGGTGACAATTTTTTTATATTTTTCAATATTTTTGTATTTTTTGGTTTTCAGCCAAGCTCTCTAATGTTATGTGTAGAATTTATGGAGATGCAAACTATTGATAGGTTCTATCAATTTTTCCTCGTTTGGAGTATCTAACTAGTAAGCACTAGAACCAAATGCAACAGTGATGATGTAAGGACCCAAGCAATTAGGCTCGAACTTGTTGGGTTTCTCATGGTCAAATTGATTCTTTGGGTTTTGCATCAAGACCAAGTCACCAATGTCAAACTTTCAGGCCATAACTCTCTTATTATAATTGTGGAAAAGGTGATTTTGATATGCTTATAAGTGATTCAAGGCATATTGTCTTTATTCTTCTAACAATTCCAACTCATGCAACTGAGACTGTCGGTATTCTTCGCCATCAATCAATCCATTAATGGAGACTCTAAGAGGGGGGATTTCAACCTAGATGGGTAGGATAGCTTTAGATCCAAAGACCAAGGTCAATGGAGTGGCTCCAGTAGGCATGCGGATGCTAGTGCGGTAGGCCCACAAAGTGATATTAAGTTATAGATGCTAGTCACAACCAACGTCATTGATAGTCTTCTTAAGAGTAATGATAATTGTCTTATTGGATGCCTCAACTTGATCATTACCTTGCAAGTAATAGGGCATGGAGAAATGGTGTTGAATGTGGAAGCATTCACAAAGCTCATAGACATCTTGATTTTTGAAAGGATGACCGTTGTCTGTGATGATGGATTGTGGAACACCATAGTGGCAGATGATGTAATTAAGGATGAAATTGGAAATCTTCTTACCGGTTATGTAAGTGAGAGGAATGGCTTCTATCCATTTGGTGAAATATTTGGTGGTAGTGATAATGAACTTGTGGCCATTGGATGAGGTTGGATAATTTTACCCACAAGGTTGAGTCCCCATTGTACAAAAGGCCAGGAAGAAATGATTGGATGAAGTTCTTGTGTGAGTGCATGAATTAGATCACTGTGTACTTGACATTGATGACATGTTCTCACAAACTGAAGGGCATTCTTTTCCATTGTCGGCTAGTAATACCCAAGTCTCATAACTTTCTTAGTTAAGGTTGGGCCACTTGAATGAGATCTACATATACCCTCATGTACCTCACATAAGGTTGTTCTTGCTTCATCAATTTCAAGACATCGAAGAAGGGTATTGTCAAAGTTGTGTCAATATAAGGTGTCATTGATGATGGCATAACAGGTGGATTTGCAGATAAAGGGTTTACATTGGTTATTGGAAAGGTTCAGTAGGAGGTTATGGGACTAGAGGTAATCATATATGTCTTGATACTAGGGTGAGTTGGGACCAACGAGCTCACAAACCATTTCTGACTCAGGAATATCATAAATGGGAACCAATAGTTGTTCCACTAAGAACTCAAATTATGGCACGTTGTTGGGAATGTCTAAGAGAGATCCAATAATATCCATTGCATTTTCTTCCCTAGAAACCTACTCAAAAGTGATCATGTGGAAATATGACAAAAAGCTATCAACCATGTGTTTGTAGGGCATCAAATTTTCATCCTTGGTGTCATATTCATCATTGAATTGGTTGATAACCAACTGAGAATATCCAAAGACTAGGAGTGTTTTGATTTTCCATTTGATTACCATTCAGAGTCATGTGATGAGTGCCTCGTATTCAGCATCATTGTTAGTGTAGGGAAAGGTGATTTGGAATGACTTAGGAATAGAATCCCCTTGTGTTGTTATGAACAATATACCTGCTCCTGAGCCATGACCCATATGGGACCCATCAAAGTAGAGCTTCCAAGGTGATTTAGGGTCTACATGAAAGATAGATTTGTCTAAGAAGCTGGCTACCAAAGGATGATCACCTTATATGGGTGCATTAGTGAGTTTATCGACTATCACCTATCCTTTTATAGTTTTGTGCTCCATGTACTGTATGTCATATTCACTCAATATCATAACCCATTTTTCCAACCGACCTATTAACATTGCCTGATTGAGGAGATACTTCAATGGATCAATCTTTGCCACTAATTTTGTCTTATGTTTCAACATGTAATGTCTTAGCTTCTAAGTGGTGAAGACAAATGCTAGACAAGTGCATTCAATGGGTGTGTATTTGAGTTCATATATGACCAATGTGTGATTAATGTAATATATGGCTCTTTATTTTTCATCATGGTCATTATGTGCAAGAAATGCCCCCAGTGCTAAAGTGGTTACTGAAATGTATAGGATCAGGGGTTTTCCCTCAATGGGTGGCATTAGGATAAGTGGTGTCAGTAGATAGTCTTTGATCTATTGGAAGGCCACTTGACACTTGTCAGTCCACACAAATGGGATGCCTTTGCACAACAGGTATTGGAAAGCTTGGAATTTTTCTACTAACTATGCAATGAAGTGTCAGACGAACTATAGTCTACCTTGCGATTTTCTCAGTTCATTGATCCCTTTTAGGAGAGGCATGTCCAAGATTGCTTTCACTTTAGCGGGGTCCACTTCAATACCTTGGCAAGAAACTATGTATCAAAAAATTTCCCCTGAAGTCACCCTGAAAACACACTTCTTAGGGTTCAAATGGACATTGTACTCTTCCAGCCTTTTAAAGATTTTATCCAACACCTTTATATGATTGTTGTGTGTCAAATACTTTTGCAAGAGGTCATCAATGTAGTCTTCCATTAGCATGTGCATAAGGTCATGAAATATTGTGATCATGGCTTGTTCATACGTGGCACCTGCATTCTTTCAGCTAAAAGGCATAACATTCTAGCAATATGTACCCCAGGGACAAGTAAAGGATATTTTGTGTCGATCTTCTAGGGCAATGTGAATTTGATTATATCTTGAGAAACCATCCATGAGGGACAACATCCCGTATCCTTCTATAAGATCCAAAATGATGTCTATGTTTGGAAGTGGAAAATCATCCTTCAAGCATTCCTTGTTCAGATCATAGAAGTCTGTACAAATGCATATTTGACCATTTGGCTTAGTGATAGGTATGAGGTTTGAAATCCAATCAACATAATCTATTGATTTTATGAACCCTCCATCTAGTAACTTTTTGAGTTCAACTTTGACTAGCAAGGCAATTTATGAATACATATTTCATAGCTTTTATTTGACTAGTTTGGTGTTTGGCAACAATGACAAATGATGTAAAACTAGTGTTGGATCTAATATAGGCATATCGACATAGGACCATGCAACATTGATCTTGCATTATGAGAAGAACTTTTGAAACTCAGGACTTTCCTCTTCTGTCAATGAGGTTGCAAAGAGAATCATCTTGGGATCTTCAGGTGTGGCTATATTGTCTTCTATGGTGTCCTCAATGAGCATTGCCAATTTTTCCTGTGTAAGGGGAAGTAAGTTTGATCCTCCATCCTTGGGAACCTCATATAGTTTTTCACCCTTGAATACATCCTTTCTTTTAACTTTTGTATCGCCAGAAGGTGCCTTGCGGTTTTCACCTAAAGATGTGTCTTTTTTTGTTTTATTTTTGTTATTATTTTTGTGACTAGAGGATTGCATAGTCTCCCAAAACTATGTTGTCGAATCTAGATCTATAGTGAATCCAACTTTATTGTCCCCAATCAGTATTCCTTCACAAAGTCCCATGAATTTTGCAATAGCTTCGTCATTCTAAAAAAGTCCATAGTGGGCAGGCCTTGTTGATCCCAGTTAATGAGTTGTGGATATATAAGGGAGATACCATCATCAGTGTTGGTGAAAGGTGGGGATGATGCTGAAAGCATGCAGACTGAGGCTAAAAGGGTAAAGACAAAATTTTCCTCAAAGTCCCAGGTGGATTCCATCCAGTCATCATCTTTGTTAGACTCAAGAAAATTGGACTCGTGGTCATAATAGGGGGCAAATGAGTGGGAATCAAGGTCAATATAAGGGATAAATGCATTAGAATCATGGTCAATAGGGTCAGGTGATGGCTTAGGTTTGTCATTAGAAATATTCTATGGTGGACCAATCTTAAACATTTTTTCTAAATATTTCATCAAAGGAAGGCTCACCAAGTTCTTGAAACATTTTGTCAAGGTCATAGTCACTTCGGTATCTTTGAGAACCAAATTCACACTTGTGCGAGTCAGTTTTGGTAAGGGAATCTTTGATTGTCTCGACACTTTTGGAAACATTCATGCTCTCACCTGAAAGTACATGGGTATGTAGATCGTTAGTTTCTATTAGCTCAAACCCTAACCCCAAATACTTTGGTCTTCAAGAAGGCATTATGGGATTTCTCCTTCCCATCTTGGTTTTACTAAGGCCACTAGTTCCATTATAGCCTTTTACCTTGATCATCTAATAGACTTTTCCAGACTGTTGTACTAGTAGCGTAGGTAGGTCTTCCATGTCTTTGTAAATCCAAGATGATATATCTTCAATATCATCTTTATTCAGTTCTCCCCATTTGGTGAAAGTCATTTTAGGAAGAACTTTAAAAATATCTTTGGGCTCCAGTCTAAAACAAGGCCTACCATAAGATTTTGGAGACTTGGGTATTTTAGTGATACAATAGGAAGTGTTCAACTTGTACTCGCCGCAACCTTTGTCCTGGATCTTGATGTTAGGGTTGACACTTGGGATGATGGTAAGAGATGATATGGTGGAGATTGAAGGAGTGGATGTGGATGGTTTGGCAAGTGTAGATGGATTGATGTATTTGGAAGAGGTGGACATTGAAGCTTCACGATTAATTGTCACTTGGTGTTTAGAAATGCCTCTTAAATTGGTGCAATACTGGAAGGTATGAAGATCTCTAGATATGGTAATTTTAGTGCCATCGAAAGGAAACTTCAAACATTGGTGGTAAGTGGATGGTATAGCCTTTAAGGCATGGATCCAAGGTCGACCAAGTAAGATGTTATAAGGTAATTCAAGATCTAGGACCTAACATGTTGTATTAACAATTACCGACCCCACATGAATAGGAAGTGTGATAATGCCCCTAGAAGAGTGTTCCTCATCATCATATGCCTTTATGACAATGTTTTTGGTTGCATCCACACATGCATCAAAGAATCCTAATGCTTT
>VDFB02199075.1:0-25433 GCA_007258455.2 Sequoia sempervirens | reverse complement strand
GAGGATTGAGTATATAGGGATAATGATTAGGTTTTAAGGGTTAAGGGTATAGGGATAAGGATTAGGGTTTAAGGATTGAGGGTTTAGGGATTAGCATCTAAGGTATAAGGTTGAGGGATTAGGTTTGAGGGTTTAAGGGTTGAGGGTTGAGGGTTGAGGGTTGAGGGATTAGGGTCTAAGGTATAGAGTTGAGGGATTAGAGTTGACGTAGGTGGTTTAAGGGTAGAGGGATGAGGGTTGAGGGATTAGGGTTGAGGTATGAGGGTTGAGGGTATATGGAAAAGGATTAGGGTTTTAGGGTTGAGGGATTGGGGTCTAAAGTGTTGGGTTGAGGGATTAGGGTTGAGGGTTGAGGTTTTAGAGTTGAGGGCTTAAGGGTTGAGGGTTGAGGGTTGAGGTTATAAGGGTTGAGGATTGATGGATTAAAGGTTGAGGCTTTAAGGGTTGAGAGTTGAAGGATGAGGATTTTAGGGTTGAGGGTTGAAGGTTGTGTTGATGATGATGTTACTCACAACAACAGGGCAAATAAATTCTTTGTACAAAAAAACACGAAAGCCTGTCCTTCTTGAAAGACTTAACCGAAGACAACCCTAGAGGATTCGTATGATAGAATAAAGGTTGGATTAGTTCAATTACAAGTCTTTGGTAGTCAGGTCTTGACAGTACTAATGTCATTTTATAAGAACAAGGCCCCAAGAGTTCAAACTTAAAGTTTATCTAGAGAATCAGAAATAGAAAATCAAAATGCAATATGTGGCATAAGCCAACTATCATCAGAATATTCTAGATGAAGTCAAAGCTTTGGCTTCCTCAACAACAACACTTTTCACTTTAAAACTTTGATACACAATACTTCACATGAATCAAGCTATCAACACCCTTTAGAATACTAGACATGAAACATCTATTGGGACGAGGAACAACCTGCAAAATTCAAATGGAACAAAAAAAATTTCTAGGACACCTCCAATATCCAATATCTGGTACTTCTTTTCATTATTAGGGCTTGGGCTCTAGGATCTTTTCTTCACCTTTCTTCAATTGATTTTCTCATAAAGCATTCAATGTTTGATGCATATTTTCTTTTGAAATTCCTTTTATTTCCTTCCAAGTGAGCCTAAGCCTAGTGTATTCTTTTGATACCTGGAGTATACTTGCATTCCTTTGCACTTTGTCTATTTCATATCTAGCTATGGTGTTCCTGCACTACATAATCTCATTAATGACCTCCCAAGTTAACAACTGAACAAGGTCTCTATTTATCCTTTTGATCCATTCCTTGAAGGATTTAGCTTCTTTACCCTCTTGTCCTAGTGTTTGGGGATCACAACCTTGACGTGCCAACATTTCAATAAAGTCTTGATCTTTATCAAGCAATTCTCTACATTCCACGGTGACCTTTTTAAATCCTTCTATACATTGTATCAACATGTCACCTTTCCATTTCAATTTTTTCTTCCATTTTCCTAGAAATGGAACTTCTTGAACTGAAATTACATTTCCTTGTATTAATTCTTGGACATCCATTTGTATGAGAATTTCAACATTTTTCCTTTCAGCATCAATTTACTCCTAGCAAACCCTGCATTCAGTCTCAAATCTTCTAGATTTCCCAGATCAATGGTATGCTTCCTTATACTTTCCTATTGCATATGTAATAAATTCTTCTCCCCGCCTCACCCAATACTCAATCCATTCTTCAAATAAATTCATTTTATGGTGTACTATTGCAATTCCATCCACCTGTCCTTGTGACATTAGTATTGGATGCTTGGGAAATTTAGCTTGTGCTTAACTAGATAGGGTTAGTAATTTTATAAAATTTTCGAAGGTAGCAACCCGTTCCTTCAACTCTCTTTTCTTAATTTTATAATTATGTACTCTAGCAATAGTAGTATCCAGATTCATCTTTATTTCTTCCAAATCTTGCCTCCAAGATGAGTGTCCAAGATTAATACTTGTTATCTTGTACTCCTTAGGCATTATCTCATGTATATTTTTTTTATCTATTAGAGTAGCTATATGGATAGTTCTATCTCCATCTACATTTTTCTGTATGACATGCTTTGCTTTAGCTCTCTGCCTAGGTTTAGGAGTATCTACTTCTGGTATAAAATTGTTAAGATCTAGAGGTAGTATTTCTACTTCCATTGGAGAAGCCAATTCCATGATCAACCAATCAAGTGCATCCTCATCATGCTCTACCTCTGTAACATTACTTTGTTCCTAGTTTCCACTTGATTTAGGACCCTCCTCTCTTCAATTTTATTTGTTATGTCCTTCGAAATAGGAATTTCTTTAATAATTTATGGCGTAGATTTAGGATTTATGGGATTTGGCACTATCTCGTTGGTTTGAAGAATTGTATTTTACTATCTATCTAGATGTTCAACATCACCTTCCTCAATGTCACTTTCTTTGCATTCTGCTACACCAAGATTTTCTTCATTTCAACTTCATCGCCTGAAACTGGTGTAGCTTCTCCTTTCTCAATTGCAACTTCAACCCAGTCCTTCTCTGATTCTTCAAAGACCTGTGGCTGTTCATTATCATTTGGATTATTCCCAAGTGGAGGCTGGGAATCAAAGGTATCTTCAATAACCATTTCATCAATAGGATCCTATGCTACAGTCTCCCTACTTCCATCTGAAGAATATCAAGATTCCTAGCCTCAAAAGTGAGTGCTCCTTGTATAAATATTTCTTCTTTTGTATTCGTAGTCTGTGGACCCTATGTCTGGAATTTCTTCTACCACTAGTTGTAATTATTGTCAATAATTTTGCACCCTACTGAATGCAATATTTAGCAAACTACTAAAACATGGAAATCTTCTTCAGATGTGGGTGATCTGAACGAAGAAGGAATCTCCAGAGCGAGCTGGTTCTCCGAATGATGAATTCTATTCTAAAATAACCTCTGAGGAAAGGGATAAAAGATGACTGAACATAAAAACCTATTTCTAATAGATGACTTTCAGAACCTAATAATGAATTAATGACGGTTATGATCTCTTCCTCACAAATAGTTTTCATAAAGATGCAATATTTCACAACTTCTCATGAACAATTGATACGTAAATGATTTGCATGGAGAATCGACTTGAAGCACAACATGCAACCTATATTTCTAAACTTTCTACATTAAGAGTTACAGTTCAAGGACAAAACAAGGATTCTGTAAACAGAAATCACAAGATAAAATCAAACTGAAGCTACAAATGGACACAAAAATGAGAAGTAGGAATGCTATCTTTATTCAACTGAAGGGGAATGCCATAATCTGAAAACTGAGTACAATAATGTGTTCACAACTCAAAATTGTGTATGAGCAGGAACTCTGATCTGAACTACTGAGAAGGAGAGCTGAAAGACTAAGTCTATAGAAACATAACTCTCAAGAAACCCTAATCCGAGCTCAGAAAAAGCTCAAGGAAAAAAGGCCTCAAACTATCTCAAAAACTGCCTAAAAGCAGAAAAAAGCACATTGCTTTTATGATCACACTGTCAAGCCTCTAAAAATAGGCTAATCTTGCTTTAAAAGCTCAAAAAACATCTTATCTCTCCAAGATAGGTCTCAAATCCGAGCAAGAAGAAAAGTCAACAAAAATCTGCTAAAAATAGCAAGAAAACACAAAGCAATTTATAGAATATCGCTTTATGATTCTGCTTTACAAAATGCAGATTTGCACAATTTATCTATTTTTTGCAATTCAAGATTTTAAAAAATATTTTGCAAAAAGAAAATCTCCCTATTGCTCCATTACAATTTTCAAAAAATCAATAAAACATTACACATCATATCTCTTCTCACCTTAGCTCAAACCTTATTGATTTCTCCAAAATCAATCAAAAAAAAATTAAAACCCTAAAAAGATCATTGACCTTAAACAAACAGATACTAGGTCACATGGCATCAAAATCTAATATTAGGTTACAAGATCTCCATTAATATTAGCATTGTTTAAACCATACCTAAGGCTTCATATTTCACTAAGGCAAAAAGTAAGTTCTAATGACTTTACTATGACCTAAGCACATACAATTTTCAGCCTCCCCACATATACCTTAGCTCAGATTTTAATAAGTCATAATGCAAAGATTAAAATTTTTGACCTCCATTTGAAATTCAACATGTGCTTTGATCGAATATTTTGGATCATCATAGGGTCGAATTAGGGTTTTGATCAAAACAAAGTCAAACCCTAATGATCACTCATTTTTCATTCGTGACCTTGGAAGAAAGAAACTCTGTCTAGAAAAAACACGCCGCCATGATTGTGTCGAAACTAAGCCTCGTGAGCTTCAGTAATCTTCTCCCTGCTCTCTAGTGGTCGAATCTCAGTGAGTAAGTCTATTTTTCTTTGTATAGAAGCTTTTTACTTCATTTTTGAATACCCAAAAGGCCCTAAGGCCGCAACCTGTATGAATTTTTTCTTTGATTTTTCCTTCTTTGCCCCTCCATGCTATCATGAGCTCGAGCTTCGTTGAAGGGTCCATGGGAGAGCTCTCGGGCTATGCTTTTTACTTTCTTCTATTGTGCAGGGGTAAGCTATTTTGATGGTTTCATAGCTTCTATGGCTCCATACTTTAATATATTCAGGCCTTATGGCCTCGGCTGTACATACTCCCTCTAATGCCTTTGTCTGTATTTTAATGTGCTTATTTGAAAGTCTCTGTGAACTCGACCCACATTGAGAGTTGGGCTATCTTCTAAAAGCTCAAAAACTTGTCTTCTAGACTCCATCTGGAACTCTTGGCCATGGCTAGAGTGCTTATTTTGGCCTCGAACTGGTAATTCCTCTTTGCTTTCTTTGTTCTCTGGAGACTTAGAGTGTTCCTTCTCTATTCATAGATTTTAAGCCATATCAGGCCGTGCCAAAAGTGCATTGTAGAAAGCATTCTCTTGAATTTTGGGCTTGACCCAGAACATCAAACTCCTCTTTATGCCTTTCTGAGTGTATATCTGCTTGTGGGTATTTGATATTTGAACAAGACTATAATTTCTTGTTGTCTCATGCAAAATATTCACATGGGTTGTCATGATTATTGCACTTTATATTCTTTGAAAACAAACCCACATGTGGGTATTTGAAATTTCAAAAGAGAACTATATTTTCTTGTCCCCTGAGCTTGATTTATCTCAAAAATCTGTATCTTTGTATTCTACTGCTGCTTATGTAAAACCCATATGGGATTAACTCTATGACTGCTTTTCCTACACTTTGAATGCAAAACTTGAATTGGGTACTTGCTATTTGTTTTTATCGATATGAGCTTGGCCCAAAACAAATAATGATTCTATTCGGACTCCTGAAACCACAGGGTGACATGGATATTTTATGTTTATGAAGAAAACTGCACCTCTCTTTCTCTGATGCATGACCCACCTCCTCTTTGCATTTAACTTGACATTTTCTTAACAAGCCCTCTCTTGGGTAACATAGGAAATGGAACAAAACATGCTAAATTAGTTACGTATTCTGAACATGGATAATTTTGTGAATGGTGACAAAACTGTATATCCACTTGCATTTACTCTTAGGGTTTCAATTCAAATAACCAGTGATGCTTTCATTTTATTAGTGTTTCTGTGCCTGTTAATTCCCTCCATACAAATGCTTGACAGTGATAAGGAAACTAGGCCTTGTTTGAAAAATTTCATAAGAAAAAATACTTACTTTGCTGCTCTAAAAAACACATCCATATGAGTAAACCAGAAATAATGAAAATTTGATTCACATGATATTTTTACTTCTCAGCCTTCTTTGTAGAAATGTTATATAAATTCTGACCTTTAACAGGACTTCCTCCTAGACATTCAAATGAACACTGATACTCTCCATTCTTGAAGCTCATTCATAGTATTGGAAAACTGCTCTTTGTGTAAAAAATCTAAGCCTCTTTAAATCATCCAAATTCCTTCTTGAATCTACATTTTGCATTACTTGAACATTGAACTCATGCTACCTCCTCTGAGACAAAACTTGTCATGGTTAAGATCTCAAATCACAATTGATCTAAAGTGAACTCCTGCTTTTTTTGTTTTAGCACTTATGCAGGACTTTTAGCTGAAACATTGAGTCATAATGGATTGCACCTAGTTATCTGTTCTTATGCATAACTAACACCTCATAAACTCTTTCTGGAAATAAACTGCTTGCTCTTTCTTTAATATTCTAGAATGATCACTTTCTTGATACTTATAACTCCTTGAAGATATAATAGAACAATCTTCACCATGCAAACTTGCTTAAGATATAAAAGATTAGTAATCCCAATAATTGTACAAAGTTTGGGCTTCTTTAAGCATTCATATTTCTTACATTTCACTATTTGATAGAATTGAAAGCCTCATATCTGCACTTTCAGTATGCCTTATTAAGCTATTTCCCGGTTCCCATACTTACTTCTTTGTGGATGAAATACACCAGAACGCATTAATGATGAATATCGGCTGTCAGTCTTGCCCAGATATTGACTCCGTGTTGCTTTATTTGCACACAAAAAATCTCTCTTTTAAATTTAATTCTGTAAATTACTTACTCAGAGTATCATCTGTTCATTCTGACAAAATTGAAAATTGCTTTTATGTGTTAAAATGCTTGTTGAACTGTGCACACTGCATTATTCTTTTGGATTCCTTATCTCTATCACACAGGCAACTTTTGCTTTCCACTACTGGACTTTATGTAGAGGCTTAGATTGAACATTGCAACACCATGAACTTCCTCTACTCACCAATTCCTATGCATATCTAAAGCCTCAGAAGCACCATTCTGGAATGAAACTGTTAAACTAGAAGTGGCTATCATTTGTCATTTGAATGCACTATCCACCTTTTGTACTTTTTGGGCAACATGGTACTCTTCATGCATTTTTATGTTCCACTTATCAAACTGCTTTTAAAATCTGTTCTCTTTCGAGATAAAAGTTAAAACAAAACATTAAGGCATAATGTATGCCTGTTCACTATCCTTGACTGTAAAGAGAAAGAATTGATGAACTGAAACTTGCATGACATATATGATTATGATCAACACAGAACATGAACTTATTCAGCAATTTCTGATGTAAATGTACTTAGTTGAATTCATTTAGTGAACTAAACTCACTGTTCACCTGTAGCCTTCAGAAAACAACCTGATTGTTATGAATGCACAGTTGGTTTAGTTGTTCGATGGATAAATTTGTTTTTACTCTTTGAGTTGTTCTTCATTTCATTTGATGAATATGATAATGTATCTTTAAATCAACCCATTTAATGAATAGGGCAGCATGCCGAGCTCTGTTGAGATGATGAATTGCACAACCCTTGAAGCTTCAGAATCTTCAATGCAGGACTTTGGCCATGAAAGATAATCAACCACAAAAGAAGTGTTGCAACAATGGAATGTTGATTAAAGATTCTATTGATATGATATGATATGATATATTGGATATGTTACAAATGTACAAGATGCCTTGAATATATAGGCATGAGGCAAACCCTAATATGCATGAGATGTTGCCATGTGTCAAGATCAAACAACATGTGACAACATGTGAACCCTAATGGTGATGATCATTAAATGAGGGGATAAGTCTAGAAGGACAACTCATCTTCTAGATGGAATCTTATCTCCTACAAATAAGGAAGGGAATATTATCCCATTTATTAAATGATTTATCTAATAATGCAACCTAGGACTTAATGATTAAATGCAAGACCTAAGTAAACTTATGCTAGTGTAATAATTAATTAATTAATTACACCAACACCCCCCCATAAGTGCAACTTAGGGAAGAAAATGCAATGATTATGCATGATGATGATCGATGATGGGTCCCAGCTACGAGGCCATGTTAGGTACCCATGTACATGAAGATGCAGAAAATCTCCCACAAACAAAGAAAAGGGGAAAACCCAATGGGGACAAAACCCCTCTCCAAAAAGGAAATGAAAATGCAGAAAAGTGAGATAGGATGGGAAGGATAGAGGACTCCCAAATACCCCCCAAGGACACCATCCGTCACATGGATACAATGTAATCAAAAGCCCCCCCATAGGAGGTAAAGAGAGAGACTATATAGCCCCCCCAAAAGATGAGATCACCTGCAAGAAAGGAAAGTGTTTGAAGACAGAACAAGATCCAATGTCGACAAACAACTTGTCTCCCTTTCGGAAGAAACAAAACCAACTGCAAGTGAAGAGATGCTTCCCATTCCGGATAGGAATTGAAGGAAGGAAGGATGAAGATGGATGTCAATGATGTCTCTGAATGCTGCTCAAATGTCTCCTTTCCTGATGAAGAAGATGCCACAATCAATGAAGAGAGTGACAAACCAGGTCGATGTAGAAACTGATGCTGAACAATATCCAAAGAAAAAGATAGAATGGATATGATGGATGTGATAGAGACTTGATAGCCCCCCCTGAATGAAGTGTTCTCAAAACCACTGAAAAGTCTGAAGCAACGAAGGTGTCCAAACCACAAATCTCCTGCTAGGAAGAAGAAAATCCAATGGTGGATACTGAAGAAACTTCAAGTCCTGAAGGGAGTAACAGGGAAGAAGTTTCAGATATGAAATCTCTGAAGAGAAACTGAATGCCTCCAATGTAGTCTCTGAATTCCCAATCAAGGTTGAGACAAAGGAATGAGGAGACTCAAAATAACTCTCCAAAGTGTGATCTGAATAGAGGAGTGATATCCCCTCAAGAATGTTCTCCAAACTTGTAGAAGTAGCCAAGTCGGTGATACCGGAAACGAAGCCATCATGTGATGTCAAGTCTGAAAAACTGAATGTGTCCTGATCGATGATGATAGTGGAAGCCTCAATCAATGATTCTGGACAAGGAATCATTGAATGTGAAGGGATACCAACTGTCTCTGATGAATAAGAAGCACTGAAAGGAACCTTGTCAACCTCTTCGGAAAGATCAAGGTAATCAACTTCCTGCATAACAATAGCATCATGGGGTACTCGATCTGAAGAATGACATTTTGAAGCATGATCATCAGGGAATGGTGAAGTATCTGAATCTCCGTAGATCTCCCAAAGCTTAGTCCAAAGAATGTGAGGACAATCACAATGATCAATAGCATTCAAAATATCACAATCAACTTGCATAGAAATGATCTCCAAAACAACATATCTGCTGCAACTCCAAGCAAGTTCATGAATACCCTCACTTGGATGAGGAACTATACCAAATAGATGTGGCAACAAATCAAGTGATCGAAGATGGTGATAGATCCCATCTCGCCATTGCAAATAGTTACCCTTGTGCAACATAACCAGAGAAGGAGAGAAATATGCAAGCCCCATAATGAAATTTCTTCACAAGAATACAAAGACGCTGACCTTCAACAGCAAATAAAGACTTCCAAAAAGATATGCAACTAAAAATATGCCTCTGAGATCAACAAATTCTACTCCAGTCTTCAGGATGTCCAAGAATCAAAAAACCAAAAAAAAGATACCTGGAGCTGAAACCAAAGAAGATGACTGGACTGATGAAAAAAATGTACTGAAATATCTCCTGAATGCCACTGGAATCTCCAAAATCCGACAATCTGATGCGAAGATGTGTGCGTTTGAGTCCAAAAGGGAGGTTTGACTTCAGTTGACTTGAATAGTTGATAACCGTAGAATCTTGAAAAACAGGGCACACCACTGGAAAGTTGATAGAAATACCTTTCCAACGATATATTGTTTGCAAATTTTTGATACCGTATGTAGAAGATATGGCATCTGGAAGATTCTGCCTGAATAGTGATGCACTGGCTAACTAGGCGCAAGAATTAAGCACCAGGGGCTAAAAAAAAATTGGCCCCCGGTCGCTGATATGACCGGGGGGCTGTCGGCAGAAAAGGTGCCGCTTTGATGGGCGGCGGTGGAGCGGCTGAGGGAGGTGTTCAGGGGGCGCGGCTGGCGGAGGTGGCGAGGAGAATAGTACTGCCCCGAATAGAAGAGTCCTCGGTCACCGATAGGACCGGGGCGGGGGCTAAGTTTGCGGCGGTCGGAGTCTACGGTCGGCGGTCGGCAACGGAGTCTTCGACGGCGAACGGAAAACAGAGGCGGCGGAGCTGAAACGGTCGCCGGGAGATGTGCCGGTAGCTGGAGACGGGTGATGGGACCGTAGCCGACGGCGAAGTACACAGAGTGCGGACTGGTCGGCAGGCGATCTGCAGTCGCCGGGAGCAATGCCGATGGACGGTGGCTGGTGAGATGGGCCGACAACGATGACGCAGGATGACGGGAGGTGACGAGTCCGCAGCGGTCCGTCGAAAAATTAAAAATTTAAATATTGCAATATGATTTGCAATTTAAATTTAAATAAAAATTGCCGATAAAAATTGAGAATGCCGACGGAAAAAAAATAACATGAAACTATAGCCTCTGATTTAATATTCCTGCCGACTGGTAAATAAAATACCAGGTCGCCCACTACAGATTTTAATTTTTGCAAATACAATAGAAGAAAATGCTCAAAAATTGCCAGAATTTTTTTTTTATTTTTCTAAAAAAAAATTTCCTTGATGGAGGACTTACAGGGATGATTTTTTCCTGCAAAACTGTACGGATAGTACAAAAAATGCAAACCCTAAGATGTACCTCAAAGGCTCCCAGATGATATGTCTCCGATTTTGACAAATGAATAGGCGATCTATGGGTTTTGAGGCCTTCTAGACGCAATGGAGAGGTTGGAGAGAGCCTGATCTGCACCAGAAATCAGCTTGGCTCCCGGGTAGAACCAACTAGCCTTCAAAATAAAACCCTAAGCCTGCTTGAATCTCGCACTCCAAACTTTCTGGATCTAGGGTTGATGTTTCAATGGACTAGCTCTGATACCATGTTGAGATGATGAATTGCACAACCCTTGAAGCTCCGGAATCTTCAATGCAAGACTTTGGCCATGAAAGATAATCAACCACAAAAGAAGTGTTGCAACAATGGAATGCTGATTAAAGATTCTATTGATATGATATGATATGATATATTGGATATGTTACAAATGTACAAGATGCCTTGAATATATAGGCATGAGGCAAACCCTAATATGCATGAGATGTTGCCATGTGTCAAGATCAAACAACATGTGACAACATGTGAACCCTAATGGTGATGATCATTAAATGAGGGGATAAGTCTAGAAGGACAACTCATCTTCTAGATGGAATCTTATCTCCTACAAATAAGGAAGGGAATATTATCCCATTTATTAAATGTTTATCTAATAATGCAACCTAGGACTTAATGATTAAATGCAAGACCTAAGTAAACTTATGCTAGTGTAATAATTAATTAATTAATTACACCAACAAGCTCTACCCTTGTGGGAGCCCGTTTTTCTCCACATGCTTGGTCTTTGAATAATGATCAGCTTCATGATTTCACCTATACCTGCACAAGGAAACAAACAATGTTAGCATAAAAAATAGAACACATTGATCATGATATTGTTATTTCTCCTTCAACTCACTTCTTTCATACTGCACTTGATTGATTATTTCAATGCATTGTTAATAGTATGTTGTACTATTGCGGGTGCCTCATATAGGTTTCTTCATAATTGGAGCCACTGACACCCCTCTTTTCCTCTTACAGGTCGATGGAGCTTGAGAAGACAAGGTGCACCAATCAGCATCAAACGTTGATAATGAGGCAATGATGATTATGTTGTCACTTATGTGTTTTCCTTTCTGCATCTCTTGTAGTGCAATGTGCTATAGCAATGTGTTGTAATAGTTATATCCACGGCTTGTGTGGATCTTTGATTTCAATTCCGCTTTTCAATTGAAAAGAAAATGCATTTTTATGCAATGTTGTAATATCATTCTGATTGTGAAATCAAATGAAGCCTTGTAAAAATATGAGTTCTTTACTAAATAAATGAAAGCATTTGAAATGCTATTTTGCTTATTTGTTCAATTATGTATTTCTGCCATTTCTGGAACATCTGAATGGCATTCTGAAAACTCAATTTCTTCTTTAAAATGCATAACCGTTACTCAATGTCATAATGACAATAATGCGAAACAACATTTGAACTTAAGTGAAATTTCACCTTATGTTGAATAACGTTTAGCCAGCTCCTCCAATTGAGCTGAGGTGAAAAATTGGTAACAATACCATGGGTTTATCTTTAAACTTATTTTCTTTTACCTTCTCCCACATGACACCCCATCTATCCATCTGTTCTTTAATTCCATCTTCATCTTCCTTAGAAAGTTCCTCCAAAGCCATAGGAGTTCCTCCTATTGCTTGTTTCACATTAGCCATATTAACAAAGGGAGGAGAAGTAAATAATGCTACAACTCTTAGATGCAAACCTTTTTTATGCACCAACATTTTCTATTATTTCTACCTCTTCATCAATGGTAGGCTTAGTCCTTGGCTTTGTTGTAGAGGAAGATGCACCTTTAGGTCTTACTTTTTATTTGTCTTTACTTGATTTTGCATCTTTCTACTTATCAGCTGTATTTAATGAAACTCCCTAACTTGAAGACTAAGGGGTTTTCTCTTCAATTTTTATACCAGGAGTCACGTTACTAGTTTTCATTTTCTTCTTGGTAGGTTCCCCACTCACAAATGCAGTTCCATTTGCTTTTTTTCTTCTTTTATCTTCTAAGAACATGGGTTCAATTCCTTTCTATCTTAAAGCTTTACAAAAATCATTTATTCAGTGTTGAGTATGTAACATAACTGGTGCAAAGAACTCATCAATTGATGTCATTTCTTCACCTTCATAATTTGGGTCTGGGATGGGTTCATCATACACTCTGTCTTCATTATAAGCTCTATTCAACACTTCTCCATCATGTTCTTCCAAATGATTTGAAATATCATGAAGCATAAGAATCCGAGCAGATCTTAAGGACAATCTTTCATATTTTCTTTTCCTTACTCTGTGCTCATTTTCACAATTAAAACAATAATCTTCTAGGTGTTGGACATGAGCATGGTAACCAGATATGTTCTTGGAAATATTCCCTTCAATTTCATAATACATTCTTTGAAGTGGAAAATGTTCAAAATTATATGTTTTCAATTCTTCTTCATAGAAGTCAGCCATTTTGATTGTCGTACATTTATAATTCCCTATCATAATAGGGAATTTGAAGGGAGCCTTCTTACGAGGCATGCTATAAAGAGCCTGAGATGGTTTTAATTGTCTCACCAATTCTAATAACATAATTTTGTCTATAGGATACTTGGTCAACATGAAAGGATGTCCATCAAAAGCTTCCACTCTAATGTAGAAGAAACTAGGGAACTAAATATATCAGCCTCCCATCAGTTTGATAACACTTTGTGCCTCCAACGATAGTCTTTTAGCTTTGTCACCTTCTACGATTCTAACTAGCTTAATAGAGAACACATCATTAACCCTTCTATAATGCTCTTTGTATCCGTGGATAGTGATTTGGGGTAAATGAGCATATATTAAACTATTTCCTACTTCTCTTCCTAGAGTACCAATCTTCTTCAACCCTTATGTACTTACCCTCATGGCACATGAATAGATCACATATGAAGACATATAGAAACATCTGGTTTTGGGAAATGTAGTTATTTGTTCATGCAATCTATCACTAACAAAGTTTCCCCAATTCATTTGCACAAAATTACTCACCAATCTAGATATTCTCACAAACATCCAGGGTTCAAATTTATTGGCATCTCACAACCTAGCTATCCTGCTTAGCATGGTTATAACATCTTGAATATCTTGGTTGAACATAGACCTTAGGATTGCTTTTGTAAGTTTTGTAATTGGCTCTTAGCACAATTGGATATTCATAATTTCTCTATTGCACTTTCGACACTCTAATAAGTTTTGGATTTTTCCCTCATATCAATATTATACATCTGGGTGAAAATAGGAAGCCCAAATGTGTATACAATTCCTTTTTGGGAAAGATTTGCATAATTTCTTCCCTCAATAATTCTTTTATTTTGGTTATAGTGATTTATACATTCCATGACCAATTCAGGGGTCTCCATTGCTGGTAGAAACCCTCTTTCTAAAAATAACCCACTTGCTATAACATTTTTGGTACACTGAGAAGCATTTTCTTGCCATACTCGAGTGTGAATTTCAACATTATAAGACCACCCCATATGAGTATCTATAACTAACACGCCAATTGGTATGGTCTATGAACTACAATATTTAAATTCCTCTTTTGCTCTTGTGTCAAAAGTATTCATTTTTTGTTGGTGTGTTCTGGTTCTGGTTGACGATGACAATCTTTTCAGAATGGAGCTTCAAAACCCTTGGTAGTTGTGTTCTCAATTTCTCAAAATTTACCTCTCCTTGTGTGCCAATATTATTTTGTTCATTCAGTTTCCTTTGCAAATTTGTAGCATGATGTGAAGTGGAGTGTTATGAAAGCAATTGCATGCTTAAGGTGGTGCCAAGTATGGGAGTAGTTTTCCACCTTCATTAATTAGTTGTTATAATGCATTAATTTCTCAAATAAAGGTGCAATCATTATGAATTAGGGTTCAAATTATGAATGGCTATATTTCTACGTGGACTCTCTACTAGAGGAGAAAGATGACGTGATGATCTTACGTGGAACTCTAGTTTCACTTTGTTTTTGCAAGGCATAAGCCATTAAGATACGTGACCAATTTGTGATCACCGAGATTAAATATTCTAGTACCAAATTTTGAGAAGAAATACTGGGAACCGAGGCACTTACATCCAAGCTTGAGAGAAAATTGGAATAAAAGAAAAGATCAGGAACCAAGTTCAAGAAAGATCAAAAGAATAAAAAAATGTTCAAAATGTTGCAAAACAAAATCTCTGGTTTCCAAGTTCCGAATAAAGGAAATGAAATAAAAAAACTATTGTACCTCGGTACAAGAAAATTATATTTCCAAGATTAAAACGTTTAGGTGATCATTTGCCAAACGGGGCTAGGACCAATTGAAGATACAATTCACTTGATACAAGTGCACAACTCCAGGATTTTGGTTTTCAGGAAAAATATTAAATTCCATGAAAAGACTGAAAGAACAAATATGAGAAAGAATAAGGATAAAAAAAAGATTGAGCAAATTGAAAAAAATCCCTCATTTGACCAAATCGTAGAACAATGCCAAAGCAAAGGAAAAAAAAAGAAAAAAAAAGGGGGTCCACATTTTTCCAAGTAGAAAAATGGGGCGTGTTGTGAGACCACACAAATAGCAACCAACAAAACTAAACAAAATAATATAAATCCATTTTTGAATCTAACATCAACATACCAAATTTTTTTAGTCTTCTAATTATAAATCATTGGATCTTCGTTCCAACTTTCAAATTTCACTTCAGCTGGCATTTAAGATTAAGTATTACCAAATCATGGCTCTAAAATACATATCCTTAAAGATACTAATATGTTCTTTTGCGTCCTTGTGGAGATAATACTTGGGACACAACTTATCAGAATTTTTTGGTAAATCATTGTACACAGAAAATTGAATTGGTGACTCTACATTAAAGAAGGCCATCACTATGGGGGTAGTGGTGGTACAACAATAGCTGGATTCTGTGAACTCACACTTATACTTTTAGAATTTTGAGGTCTAGATGACATTCAACCACTAAGCTCAACTAAATTCACACAAGGATCACTAGATCGAGATCTAGTGACTATACGGAAATCTAGTTTAAAACCTAATGAAACCAAAAGGACACTAGTGAGGCCTTCCTAGCATTAGCTCCTATTGATGGTGATGTTACTCACAACAACAGGGTGAATAAATACTTCACAGAAAAACTACGAAGAGCCTATCCTTCTTGAAAGACTTAATGAAAGATAACCGTAGAGGATCCATATGATAAGATAAAGGTTGGCTTAGTTCAATCCCAAGTCTCCAGTAGTCAGGTCTTGACAATACTAGGTTCACTTCGGGGTATGATGTGATATTGCTATTAATCCCAAAGGGAATATAGTTTTTTTTGGTTTCCTTAAGAATCATAAGCATTTTACACAAGATTTCAAATTCAATCATAAAATAACATCATGAAATCGAAAGATTTGAAATAATACTTCATGAATATCAACAATTTTTTCTATCACTTAAGTAGATTTAGCTTTAAGCATTCAAAAATTTCATAGGAAACGAAAGATTTTTAATAAATTTCCTTTCATTCATCTTATTTTTGAAACATTTTCTAGAATTTAAACATCTATTCTAAAATAAAGAATAAAAATACTGAAAATAAAAATTTATCCTAGTTATTCTCCACACATGCCCCAAAGAATTAACCAAATCAAAGAAAGCCACTTTATACTTCACCAAATCGCTTCACAACTACATATAAAATGGTGTGAGCTTTTAAAGAGAGGGGTTTTAGTTTGCATACTGAGTAGGTTCTATATGTACCCTTAAATGACGCAACACACAATCTTGTTCGACTGAACTAACAAAACCAACTAAAAAGATTCATGAGATAAGTAGCTATCAAATTGGATTCAATATTGATTAATATCTACGTGCATACAAGTTTTTAAACTTGAATGATTCAGAAAACAAGAAAAAATAACAAAAAATAGAAAATTTTTGGCTCTTCCAAAATCCACAAAATTTTGAACTTAAAACAAAAATAAAGTAGTAAGTGGCCTTTTATAGGAACAAGGCCCCAAGAGTTCAAACTTAAAGTTTATCCAAAGAATTAGAAATAGAAAATCAAAATGCAGCACGTGGCATAAGCCAACTGTCATCAAAATATTCTAGATGAAGTCAAAGCTTTGACTTCCTCAACAACAACATTTTTCACAATAATTTACATGAATCAAGGCTATCAACACCCTTCAGAATACCAGAGAAGAAACATCTACCAAGACTAGGAACAACCTACAACATTCAAATACAAAAAAAATAAAAATTGGGACACTTACGGTATTCAATATTCGATACTTCCAAGGTAGCAACCTGTTCCTTTAATTCTCTTTTCTTCATTTTATACTTTTGTACTCTGGAAATAGTAGCATCTAGATTTATTTTTATTTCTTCCAACTCTTACCTCGAAGATGATTGTGCAAGATTAATACTTGTTATCTTTTACTCCTTAGGAATTATCTCATGTCTATTTTTGTCAGCTATTGGGGTAGTTATATGGACAATTTTGTATCTATGTACATTTTTCTGTATGACATGATTTGCTTTAGCTCTCTAACTAGGTTTAGGAGTATCTACTTCTTATATAAAGCTGTTAAGATCTAGAGGCAATATTTCTACTTCCATTGTAGAAGCCAATTCCCTAATCATCCAATCAGGTGCATCCTCATCATGCTCTACCTATACAACATTAATTTGTTCTTGGTTTCCACTTGATTCAGGAACCTCCTCTCTTCTTCAAATTTATTTGTTACATTCTCCAAAATAGGAATTTCTTAAACAATTTTTGGCATAGATTTAGGATTTTTGGGATTTGGAACTGTCTCCTTGGTCTGAAGACTTATATTTTCCTATCTATCCAGATGTTCAACATCATCTTCCTGGATGCCACTTTCTTTGTATTTTGCTACACTAGGTTTTAACTTCATCGCCTGAAACCTGTGTAGCTTCTCCTTTCTCAATTTCAACTTCAACCTGACCCTTCTCTAATTCTTCAAAGAACTACGACTATTCATTATCATTTGGATTATTCCCATGTGAAGGCTAGGTATCAAAAGTATCTTCAATAACCATTTCATCAATAGGATCCTACCCTGCAGTCTCCCCTTCTTCCATCTCAAGAATACCAGGGTTCCCCACCTATAAAGCGAGTGTTCCTTGTATACATTCTTCTTCTCTTGTACTCATAGGAGTGGACCTTGTGTCTGGAATTTCTTCTACCATTGGTTGTACCATGGTTTTATGTTTAAATTTATTTTCTTTTACCTTCTCCCACATGGTACCCCATCTATCCATCTATTCTTTAATTTTGGCTTCATCTTTCTCAGAAATTTCCTCCAAAACCATAGGATTTCCTCCTAGTTCTTGTTTCACATTAGCCATATTAACAGAGGGAGGAGAAGTAAATAATGCTACAACTCTTTGAGATGCAGACCTTGTCTGTGCACCAACATTTTTTGTTACTTCTACCTCTTCATCAATGGTAGGTCTAGTCCTTGGCTTTTCTGTAGAGGAATATGCACCTTTAGGTCTTACTTTTGATTTATCTTTACTTGATTCTGCATCCTTTTGCTTATCAGCTAGCTTTAATGAAACTCCCCAACTTGAAGCCTTAGGGTTTTTCTCTTCAATTCTTATACGAGGAGCCACTTTACTAGTTTCCCTTTTCTTCTTGGAAAGTTCCCCACTCTCAAATGTAGTTTCATTTGCTTGTTTTCTTCTTTTATCTTATGAGAATGTGGGTTCAATTCCTTTCTATCTTAAAGCTTTACAAAAAGTATTTATCCAGTTTTGAGTGTGTAACCGAACTGGTGTAGAGAACTCATTAATTGATGTCATTTCTTCACCTTCCTAATCTAGGTCTGGGATGGATTCATCATACACTATGTCTTCATTATAAGTTCTATTCAACACTTTTCCATCATCTTCTTCCAACTGATCTAGAATATCATGAAGCATAAGAATCTAAGTAGATCTTAAGGAAAATCTTTCATATTTTATTTTCCTTACTCTATGCTCATATTCACAAGTAAGCCAATAATCTTCTAGGTGTTGGAAATGAGCACTGTAACTAGCTATGTTCTTGGAAATATTCCCTTCAATATCATAATACATTCTTTGAAGTGGAAAATGTTCAAAATTATATGTTTTTAGTTCTTCACACAAGTGATCCGTCTTGATTGCACTGCATTTATAATTACCCATCATAATAGGAAATTTGAAGGAATCCTTCTTATGAGCCTTGCTATAAAGAGCCTGAGATGGTTTTAATTGTCTCACCAATTCTAATAACACAATTTTTTTTGTAGGATACTTGGATAACATGAAAAGATTTCCATCAAACCCTTCCACCCTAATGTAGGAGAAAGTGGGGAATTGAATATACCAGCCTCCCATTGGTATGATAAGACTTTGTGCCTCCAACGATAGTCTTTTGGATTTGTCACCTTCCATCGTTCTGAACAACTTCATAGAGAACACATCATTATCCATTTTTTAAGGCTCTTTGTATTCGTGGATAGTGATTTTGGGTAAATGAGAATATATTAAACTATTTCCTACTTCTCTTCCCAAAGTTCCAATCTTCTTCAACCCTTGTTTACTTGCCCTCATTGCACAGGAATAGATCACATATGAAGACATAGAAACATTTAGTTTTGGGAAATTCAGTTATCTATTCGTGCAATCTATCACTAATAAACTTTCCCCAATGCATTTGCACATGATTAATCATTAGTCTAGATATTATCACAAACATCCAAGGTTCAAATTTACTGGCATCTCGCAACCTAACTATCCTACTTAGCATGGTTATAACATCTTGAATATCTTGGTTGAACATAAACCTTAGGATTGCTTTTGTCTATTTTGTAATTGGCTCTTGGAACCATTAGGTATTCATAATTTCTCTATTGCACTCTTTGACATTCTGATAAGTTTTGGATTTCACCCTCATATCAATATTATACATCAAGGTGAAAATAGGAAGCCCAAATGTGTATATAATTCCTTTATGGGAAAGATCTGCATAAGTTCTTCCCCCCTTCTCAATAAGTCTTTTATCTGGTTTATAATGATTTATACATTCCATGACAAATTCAGGGGCCTCTATTGCTAGTGGAAGCCCTCCTACTCAAAATAACCCACTTGCTATAAGATTTATGGTACATTGAGAGGCATTTTCTTTCCATACCCAAGTGTGAATTTCAACATCAAAAGATGAACCCATATGAGTATCTGTAACTACCACACCAATTGGTATGGCTTGTGAACTGCAATATTTAAATTCCTCTTATGCTCTTGCATCAAAATTACTCTTTTTTTTTCGGTTTGTTTTGGTTCTAGTTGATGATGAAAATATTTTTAGAATGGAGCTTCAAAACCCTTGGTAGCCCTGTTCTCAATTTCTCAAAATTTACCTCTCCTTGCAGCCAGTATTATTTTGGTCATTTAGTGTCCTTTGCAAACTTGCAACATGACATGAAGTGAAGTGTTATGAAAGTAATTACATGCTTAAGGTGGTGCCCAAGTATGGGTGTACTTCACCACCTTCATTAATTACTATTATAATGCATTAATTTTTTGAATAAAGGTGCAATCATTATGAATTAGGGTTAAAATTATGAACGCCTATATTTCTATGCAGGCTCGTTACTAGAGGAGAAGGACGATGTGATGATCTTATGTGGCACTTTGGTGTCACTTTGATTGTTTTGATGCATAAGCCATTAAGATACATGATCAATTTGTGATCACTGGGATTAAAATTTCTGGTACCAACTTTTGAGAAGAAATACCAAGAACCGGGGCACTTACCTTTAAGATTGAGAGAAAATCAGAACAAAAGAAAAGAATGGGAACTAGGTTCAAAAAAGATCAAAAGAATGAAAAAAATGATTAAAACGTTGCAAAACAAAATCTTCGATTTTCGAGTTTCAATTAAAGGAAATGAAATAAAAAAAACTATCGGACTCCGATACAAGAAAATGATATTACTGGGATTAAAAATTTCAGGTGATGACTTACTGGACAAGGCTAGGAGCAACTAAAGATACAACTCACTTGATACAAGCGCACAACTCCGGGATTCCAATTTTTGGGAAAAATATTAAATTCCATAAAAAGATCGAAAGACCGAATTTGGGAAAGAATAAGGATAAAACAAAGACTGAGAAAATCGAAAAAAAAGCCCTCATTTGACCAAACCACATAACAACACCAAAGCAAAGGAAAAAAGAAAAGAAAAGGGGGTCCACATTTTTCCAAGTAGCAAAATGGGGCATGTTGTGAGACCACACAACAACTAGCAACCAACAAAACTAAACAAAATAATAGAAAGCCAATTTTGGATCTAACATCAACATACCAACTTTTTTTAGTCCTCTAATTATAAATCATTGGATCTTCATTTCAACGTTCAAATTTCACTTCAACTAGCATATAAGATTAAGTATTACTGAGCTCACATGTGTGCAATTGATTATTTCCACCACAGTAAACTTAGAAAATAATAATTATTTGCATTGACCTACATAATATGACAATTCCTTCAAATCCAACTAGGGATAGAGCCTTGCTAGTAGTCAAGCATCCATAGCCCTGACAACGTTATCTTTGTAATTCCCCCAAACATAGCTCTACTTCTAGCCACACATCTATAGCCCTAGTAGAGATATTTGGATAGCCTAAAGAGTTGATTTTTATTTTTGATATTACAATAATAACTCATTTTTTCTCTTTTGATATTTCAATGATAGCTCATTTTCAACTTGCAAGAAATTAAGCCTACTATTAGGTTGGGAATTACAATGGTAGCAAAGGTAGTCTTTTGATTTTTCACTCAATGCAAATAATTGCTATCCCAAATTTTAGTAGAATGATTTAAATGTATGCATTTGTAGCTCAACATCAACTGAATGATTCATGCTAACTAGAGTATAAATAATCAAACAATTCTCAAACAATTTATAAGTAAAGGACTACTCATGGCCAGAACATAGATCAAATTTAAAGAATTGATGTTCTATTAACTTGTTCACCTTCAAAGGTTGCCAATCAATGTAAAGCCCAACAACGCAACATCCAAAAAAAGAAAAATAAAAGCAACAATCGACTATTTACAACACAACAACAAGAACTAACCTAACAAAACTATTTACAAAAAAAAATAAAAATTACAAAAACTATTTATCTATTACTAGAAATAATGCTTTAGAAACTGCCCATTGACAGGGAATGGGATATCTTCACTAGTCAAAGACTTCAATCTATAAGTGTTGTCATCCAAGATTTCTAAAACTTGAAATGGACCTATCCACAACTTCTCAAACTTACCATGTTCACCTTTTTGCTCATGGGATTTATCCCAATACATGACTGTCGATGTGTTTTTTATGCACTTCTCAGCACAAGTAATGCATAGGTGCATCACCTCTCTTGAAAGACAATCTTCCACAATAAGAGTGGATAACACTATCCCAAGGTATCTAATTTTAGGTCTTGATAGTGTTTGGAATATCTTAGTTGATTTATGTGATTTGCTAGAATCACAAGGAAAACTTACAAATGAGTTACAAAGCATGGGAAGTTGGGTCTTGAAATGGAGTTTCTAAGATGGGGAAGTTAGTGTGCAATTGCTATAGTTTCAACAACAGTCTTGAACTCCATTTTATCATTAGATTTGGCTTTACAATGTGCAATGAACCTTAGTATAGGTTACTTATTAAAAAAAGGAAAAAGGGTAGGGAAGAGAGGAAGTTCCTAGACCTAAAACTATGAATGAATAGTGATCATGGAGGCCGCTACAGTAGACAAACTCCCTAAATTGGGTTTTGCTTGGCCAAGAGGATTCTACAGTTACACAAAACTAGTGCAATCTTCTAAGGACTACGGATTTTCAAATTACACACACACATCATGCACATGAAATTGAACTAAGTTGCAGCAATGAAGGAAGGAAGCTCAGACTAGCTTTGCAAAGTCATTCATTGTCAATGAACCACAAAAAGCATGAGATGGAAATTCATCAAATACTGAAACAACAATCACCATCACTACTCCCATTCAAGAAACTAATAACTAAACTAAAAGGGAAGTAAAACCATGCATACATAATGAGAAAAATCAAAAGGAACACCCATAGATCATGCAATGCTACTTTCTATTGCTGCAAAATGCCTTTACACCAGTTTTCCAACCTTCTAGAAATGAGGGGGAGACCCCTATTTATAGTTTTCCAAAGCCCAAATGAATGGATAGGATTGAATTACATTGTGTGGCCTAGATTTGATTGCACTAGGGCTTCACCTACCCCACAATATTCAACAATTTAAAATACATCTTTTGTCTTTTCCCTATTTTTTCTTATAGTGGTTAGTCACTGTAGCATTTTTGTCCTCTTATTGATTTCCCTTTTACTATACAGCTGAAACTATTCAAAAGTTGCCTTCTTGTTGGTGAATTTATAGTATCCTTCAACCAATCAAGTACACCTTGTTTGTATATTTTCATCGTTGTTAAATGGATCAAATGATCTAATGAGATAGCTCCTAATAGATTGTGATCATTTTTTTGGAGGGAGGGAACAACTGCTCCCTCCCACCACCTTCAAGGCCACCCCTTTATAGATTTGTCATTGACTTCCTTGAAATAGGCCCACTTCTAATGCTAGTTATGTTGATGGGTGCTACAAGGAAATGTGGACATAAAATGAATGGTGATAGGAGCTATGTGCTTTTCCTTGTTCAACTTTCTCAATGGGCCCTCGATGGACCCGTAGTAGTTTTCTTGAATCCTACATACATGAAATTCCGTAAGTGCATTCATACACAAATCAAGACAAACGTTAGTCAAACCTTGCAAAATCCTTGTTAGATCCATTCATGCATCATCAATAGATCATAATATTCATATTTGGAGCCCATTTCATCAATAGATCATAATATTCATATTTGGAGCCCATTTGGACCGTAAAGATTAATGCATGCTTAGGGGTGAGGGCGCCATAGGGTGGAACAATGGACGAACAGTGGGCGATGGACGACAGATGGATGGTGGATGGAAAACGGATGACGAATGACAGATGATGGGCAGAGGGACATCGGCCCGAAAGGGAAGTTCCCAAATGGCCATAGAGGGATGGAGGCCCAAAAACGACCATGGAGGGATGGAGTCCCAGAAACGACCACGAAGGGACAGAGTCCTAGAAACTAGCCATGGAGGGATAGAGTCCCAAAAATGACTATGGAGGGACAAAGTCCTAGAAAATGACCACAGAGGAATGCATTCCAGGAAAACGGCCATGGAGGAACGCAATCCCATAAAATGGCCACGAAGGGACAAAGTCCTAGAAACGGCCACGGAGGGACGAAGTCCCAGAAAATGGCCATAGAGGGATGGAGTCTTGAAAAATGGCCATGGAGGGATGGCATCCAGAAAGGGAAGTTTCAAAACTTCACAAAACTTAGCAAATTTGAGATTTTTCAATTTTAGCACATGGGAAAAGTGGGAGAAAGAGTGCAAAGACAAACTTCCCCAAGATTTGACTTATTTTGAAAAATGCGGAAGTTTGGAAAGGGGAAACTAGAGGGTTGCTGCCCTTTTGAAATGACAATGAGCACATAGTGGCCCGAAAAATGGCCATGGAGGGATGAAGTCCCAAAAAACAACCACGGAGTGACAAAGTCCCAGAGAACAACCATGAAGGGATGGAGTGCTAGAAACAACCACGAAGGGATGGCGGCCTAGAATGAAATTTCTGCAACTTCCCAAAACTTAATGAAATATTGGTAGTTGACTTAGGCACCACAAAAACATCCAAAATCCATAGGAAACTTGTCCCTAAAGTCAAAAATGAAGGAATAAGTGAATCGAGCGAGTAGGGACCAAGTCAACAAGAATAAGGAAAAGAGTGGAAAATGAAAGGGGGCGACTTTGTTTCTCTCCATATTTGAATAACCCAAGTAAAATGAAGGGCATAGAGTAGTGTTTATAGGATAATTTCTATTAATGGTATGCATTTATTTCTTTATATGGCAGACCCAGGTTAAGTGAGATGTGGAATCTCTCACTCGTTTGGGTGCTTGGTCAAGGCTCGTATGGAGAAACTAAGCGCAGATCCCACCA
This sequence comes from Sequoia sempervirens, assembly GCA_007258455.2. Taxonomy (NCBI): domain Eukaryota; kingdom Viridiplantae; phylum Streptophyta; class Pinopsida; order Cupressales; family Cupressaceae; genus Sequoia; species Sequoia sempervirens. The sequence continues at coordinate 711 of VDFB02199075.1, read as the reverse complement.
TGCGGGTGGAAGTTGGACGTTAGTTGCTACTCAGTGGTGAAAGATGAGCGGTGACCCACATGAGGTGACCCACAACTATGGGTCAATGAGGCCTGGAGGATGTTAGGGCAATGGGTGAATGGAAACCCGCAGGGGCATTTCCGTGAAAGCAAAAGACTTAGCGAAATTTAGGTGCGCAAATGAATTTGGTCAAGGGGTGTTTGATCGTTTGAAGGCACATGACCAATTTGGGTTTGAAAAAAGTGGCATGCAAAATGAGACAGGAGCAAAGCAATCCATCGGGAGTGAAAATAGGGGTTCCCTACCTACGGTGGGGCGTGTGTACAAAACACGCACAACAAGGACCAAGTCAGATATTCTAAAAGTCTTAATCTAGCAATTTTATCAAACCATCTTTTTACCATAGATTGATGTTTGGCAAAAGATCTATAGATCGAGTACGTTTTTATCTAGATGCATTAATTGTAATAACTGAGCTTCAGTTTGATCATCTAATCCAATATATTCCTAAGCAAACTGCCAAGTAGGGATTTTCAAATTTATTGGTAATATAGGATCTACTCAATAAACTAGGTGATAAGGAGAATTCCCTAATGCAACTTTCATCCTAGTATGGTCTACCTAAAGGGTAAATTTTAGTGAAGAATTCCATTCTCTAGGATTCTTTTCAATCAATTGTTTAATTATATCCAATAGATTTTTATTTGATGA